>CM046295.1:0-131793 GCA_025267735.1 Mactra quadrangularis
CGACCCGGCGACCTGGGTGTCGAACCGACCCGGCTAGGACCGGTTTTGGGGCGAGTTACGTGCCCTTGTCTCCGCTCCGTAGACTCTCTATATGTACTATATGTACATGCACGTAGCAAAAAAAATAGGTAAACAATGGTGACCTAGTTCCGGTTTCTGGCTCGGGTCCAACCCAGAACGCCGACCCGGCGACCTGGGTGTCAAACCGACCCGGCTGGGACCGGTTTTGGGGCGAGTTACGTGCCCTTGTCTCCGCTCCGTAGACTCTCTATATGTACTATATGTACATGCACGTAGCAAAAAAATAGGTAAACAATGGTGACCTAGTTCCGGTTTCTGGCTCGGGTCCAACCCAGAACGCCGACCCGGCGACCTGGGTGTCGAACCAACCCGGCTAGGACCGGTTTTGGGGCGAGTAACGTGCCCTTGTCTCCGCTCCGTAGACTCTCTATATGTACTATATGTACATGCACGTAGCAAAAAAATAGGTAAACAATGGTGACCTAGTTCCTGTTTCTGGCTCGGGTCCAACCCAGAACGCCGACTCGGGGAACTGGGTGTCGAACCGACCCGGCTAGGACCGGTTTTGGGGGCGAGTTACGTGCCCTTGTCTCCGCTCCGTAGACTCTCTATATGTACTAAATGTACATGCACGTAGCAAAAAAATAGGTAAACAATGGTGACCTAGTTCCGGTTTCTGGCTCGGGTCCAACCCAGAACGCCGACCCGGCGACCTGGGTGTCGAACCGACCCGGCTAGGACCGGTTTTGGGGCGAGTTACGTGCCCTTGTCTCCGCTCCGTAGACTCTCTATATGTACTATATGTACATGCACGTAACAAAAAAATAGGTAAACAATGGTGACCTATTTCCGGTTTCTGGCTCGGGTCCAACCCAGAACGCCGACCCGGCGACCTGGGTGTCGAACCGACCCGGCTAGGACCGGTTTTGGGGCGAGTTACGTGCCCTTGTCTCCGCTCCGTAGACTGTCTATATGTACTATATGTACATGCACGTAGCAAAAAATAGGTAAACAATGGTGACCTAGTTCCGGTTTCTGGCTCGGGTCCAACCCAGAACGCCGACCCGGCGACCTGGGTGTCGAACCGACCCGGCTAGGACCGGTTTTGGGGCGAGTTACGTGCCCTTGTCTCCGCTCCGTAGACTCTCTATATGTACTATATGTACATGCACGTAGCAAAAAAATAGGTAAACAATGGTGACCTAGTTCCGGTTTCTGGCTCGGGTCCAACCCAGAACGCCGACCCGGCGACCTGGGTGTCGAACCGACCCGGCTAGGACCGGTTTTTGGGGCGAGTTACGTGCCCTTGTCTCCGCTCCGTAGACTCTCTATATGTACTATATGTACATGCACGTAGCAAAAAAATAGGTAAACAATGGTGACCTAGTTCCGGTTTCTGGCTCGGGTCCAACCCAGAACACCGACCCGGCGACCTGGGTGTCGAACCGACCCGGCTAGGACCGGTTTTGGGGCGAGTTACGTGCCCTTGTCTCCGCTCCGTAGACTCTCTATATGTACTATATGTACATGCACGTAGCAAAAAAATAGGTAAACAATGGTGACCTAGTTCCGGTTTCTGGCTCGGGTCCAACCCAGAACGCCGACCCGGCGACCTGGGTGTCGAACCGACCCGGCTAGGACCGGTTTTGGGGCGAGTTACGTGCCCTTGTCTCCGCTCCGTAGACTCTCTATATGTACTATATGTACATGCACGTAGCAAAAAAATAGGTAAACAATGGTGACCTAGTTCCGGTTTCTGGCTCGGGTCCAACCCAGAACGCCGACCCGGCGACCTGGGTGTCGAACCGACCCGGCTAGGACCGGTTTTGGGGCGAGTTACGTGCCCTTGTCTCCGCTCCGTAGACTCTCTATATGTACTATATGTACATGCACGTAGCAAAAAAATAGGTAAACAATGGTGACCTAGTTCCGGTTTCTGGCTCGGGTCCAACCCAGAACGCCGACCCGGCGACCTGGGTGTCGAACCGACCCGGCTAGGACCGGTTTTGGGGCGAGTTACGTGCCCTTGTCTCCGCTCCGTAGACTCTCTATATATACTATATGTACATGCACGTAGCAAAAAAATAGGTAAACAATGGTGACCTAGTTCCGGTTTCTGGCTCGGGTCCAACCCAGAACGCCGACCCGGCGACCTGGGTGTCGAACCGACCCGGCTAGGACCGGTTTTGGGGCGAGTTACGTGCCCTTGTCTCCGCTCCGTAGACTCTCTATATGTACTATATGTACATGCACGTAGCAAAAAAATAGGTAAACAATGGTGACCTAGTTCCGGTTTCTGGCTCGGGTCCAACCCAGAACGCCGACCCGGCGACCTGGGTGTCGAACCGACCCGGCTAGGACCGGTTTTGGGGCGAGTTACGTGCCCTTGTCTCCGCTCCGTAGACTCTCTATATGTACTACAGTGTAACCTCTGCAGAGCGACTTTCGGCGGAGTTTGAAAAAACTGCCGCTCTGCAGAGGTGTCGCTCTGCAGAGGTAGACTTTTTCTACCGATCACGAAAACGGCCGTTTTCGGTCCGGAAAACTGGCCTTTATCCGTTCCGTAATGTAAATACAGTTTTTAGCGAGCGCTGATCGACAAAAGTAAAAAAAGTTTTAATAAGATTACGAAGTTTTTTAAATAAATAATTATAACGGTTGACAATTCCTAGCATGAAAGTTAGTTTTATGCTAAAGAAAGCAATACACTAGAGAAATCGATTCTGTTACTGTCAAATGTTTTTATACTTGTCTAATGGCGAATACTATTTAGCATGAATTATCGTCGTCTTTTCGGGAGTAAATATATGATATTATCTTAAACCTCAAATAATCTTAAAACATAATTCATTTCATCGAAGCTTTTAATAAAAAGAACAATAACAAATAAGTTTCATTAATTATCGTCAACTAGCTAGACGTATGTGCATCTGATACTTGATGACGTCAGCCTACCAAACAAAGCGCTCCTCATCTAAGGTCCGTTCGTTGGTGTCATGGAAACCATATGTCACTTGTTTATTAACCCCTGTTAGTCAAATGATTTAGCAACATGACACTTGAGGGTAGTGTTATACGATTAGGGGTTTCGCTTATTGTTTAAATCATCCGGTTATAGATAATTATCGATTATTGATGTAAACGTCGCTAGACTTAGTGTCGCTGTATAGAGGTAAAGATTAACTTTGGGAATTTATTTGAACGGCCGTTTACCGCTCTGCAGAGGTGTCGTTAATTAGAGGTAAATCATAGAGTAAAATCGACGGGGGGAATTCTAATATGCCGCTCGTCGGAGGTTGCCGCTCGTTAGAGGTGCCGTTAGCAGAGGTTAAACTGTATATGTACATGCACGTAGCAAAAAAATAGGTAAACAATGGTGACCTAGTTCCGGTTTCTGGCTCGGGTCCAACCCAGAACGCCGACCCGGCGACCTGGGTGTCGAACCGACCCGGCTAGGACCGGTTTTGGTGGCGAGTTACGTGCCCTAGTCTCCGCTCCGTAGACTCTCTATATGTACTATATGTACATGCACGTAGCAAAAAAATAGGTAAACAATGGTGACCTAGTTCCGGTTTCTGGCTCGGGTCCAACCCAGAACGCCGACCCGGCGACCTGGGTGTCGAACCGACCCGGCTAGGACCGGTTTTGGGGCGAGTTACGTGCCCTTGTCTCCGCTCCGTAGACTCTCTATATGTACTATATGTACATGCACGTAGCAAAAAAATAGGTAAACAATGGTGACCTAGTTCCGGTTTCTGGCTCGGGTCCAACCCAGAACGCCGACCCGGCGACCTGGGTGTCGAACCGACCCGGCTAGGACCGGTTTTGGGGCGAGTTACGTGCCCTTGTCTCCGCTCCGTAGACTCTCTATATGTACTATATGTACTGCACGTAGCAAAAAAATAGGTAAACAATGGTGACCTAGTTCCGGTTTCTGGCTCGGGTCCAACCCAGAACGCCGACCCGGCGACCTGGGTGTCGAACCGACCCGGCTAGGACCGGTTTTGGGGCGAGTTACGTGCCCTTGTCTCCGCTCCGTAGACTCTCTATATGTACTATATGTACATGCACGTAGCAAAAAAATAGGTAAACAATGGTGACCTAGTTCCGGTTTCTGGCTCGGGTCCAACCCAGAACGCCGACCCGGCGACCTGGGTGTCGAACCGACCCGGCTAGGACCGGTTTTGGGGCGAGTTACGTGCCCTTGTCTCCGCTCCGTAGACTCTCTATATGTACTATATGTACATGCACGTAGCAAAAAAATAGGTAAACAATGGTGACCTAGTTCCGGTTTCTGGCTCGGGTCCAACCCAGAACGCCGACCCGGCGACCTGGGTGTCGAACCGACCCGGCTAGGACCGGTTTTGGGGCGAGTTACGTGCCCTTGTCTCCGCTCCGTAGACTCTCTATATGTACTATATGTACATGCACGTAGCAAAAAAATAGGTAAACAATGGTGACCTAGTTCCGGTTTCTGGCTCGGGTCCAACCCAGAACGCCGACCCGGCGACCTGGGTGTCGAACCGACCCGGCTAGGACCGGTTTTGGGGCGAGTTACGTGCCCTTGTCTCCGCTCCGTAGACTCTCTATATGTACTATATGTACATGCACGTAGCAAAAAAATAGGTAAACAATGGTGACCTAGTTCCGGTTTCTGGCTCGGGTCCAACCCAGAACGCCGACCCGGCGACCTGGGTGTCGAACCGACCCGGCTAGGACCGGTTTTGGGGCGAGTTACGTGCCCTTGTCTCCGCTCCGTAGACTCTCTATATGTACTATATGTACATGCACGTAGCAAAAAAATAGGTATACAATGGTGACCTAGTTCCGGTTTCTGGCTCGGGTCCAACCCAGAACGCCGACCCGGCGACCTGGGTGTCGAACCGACCCGGCTAGGACCGGTTTTGGGGCGAGTTACGTGCCCTTGTCTCCGCTCCGTAGACTCTCTATATGTACTATATGTACATGCACGTAGCAAAAAAATAGGTACAATGGTGACCTAGTTCCGGTTTCTGGCTCGGGTCCAACCCAGGACGCCGACCCGGCGACCTGGGTGTCGAACCGACCCGGCTGGGACCGGTTTTGGGGCGAGTTACGTGCCCTTGTCTCCGCTCCGTAGACTCTCTATATGTACTATATGTACATGCAAGTAGCAAAAAAATAGGTAAACAATGGTGACCTAGTTCCGGTTTCTGGCTCGGGTCCAACCCAGAACGCCGACCCGGCGACCTGGGTGTCGAACCGACCCGGCTAGGACCGGTTTTGGGGCGAGTTACGTGCCCTTGTCTCCGCTCCGTAGACTCTCTATATGTACTATATGTACATGCACGTAGCAAAAAATAGGTAAACAATGGTGACCTAGTTCCGGTTTCTGGCTCGGGTCCAACCCAGAACGCCGACCCGGCGACCTGGGTGTCGAACCGACCCGGCTAGGACCGGTTTTGGGGCGAGTTACGTGCCCTTGTCTCCGCTCCGTAGACTCTCTATATGTACTATATGTACATGCACGTAGCAAAAAAATAGGTAAACAATGGTGACCTAGTTCCGGTTTCTGGCTCGGGTCCAACCCAGAACGCCGACCCGGCGACCTGGGTGTCGAACCGACCCGGCTAGGACCGGTTTTGGGGCGAGTTACGTGCCCTTGTCTCCGCTCCGTAGACTCTCTATATGTACTATATGTACATGCACGTAGCAAAAAAATAGGTAAACAATGGTGACCTAGTTCCGGTTTCTGGCTCGGGTCCAACCCAGAACGCCGACCCGGCGACCTGGGTGTCGAACCGACCCGGCTAGGTCCGGTTTTGGGGCGAGTTACGTGCCCTTGTCTCCGCTCCGTAGACTCTCTATATGTACTATATGTACATGCACGTAACAAAAAAATAGGTAAACAATGGTGACCTAGTTCCGGTTTCTGGCTCGGGTCCAACCCAGAACGCCGACCCAGCGACCTGGGTGTCGAACCGACCCGGCTAGGACCGGTTTTGGGGCGAGTTACGTGCCCTTGTCTCCGCTCCGTAGACTCTCTATATGTACTATATGTACATGCACGTAGCAAAAAAATAGGTAAACAATGGTGACCTAGTTCCGGTTTCTGGCTCGGGTCCAACCCAGAACGCCGACCCGGCGACCTGGGTGTCGAACCAACCCGGTTAGGACCGGTTTTGGGGCGAGTTACGTGCCCTTGTCTCCGCTCCGTAGACTCTCTATATGTACTATATGTACATGCACGTAGCAAAAAAATAGGTAAACAATGGTGACCTAGTTCCGGTTTCTGGCTCGGGTCCAACCCAGAACGCCGACCCGGCGACCTGGGTGTCGAACCGACCCGGCTAGGACCGGTTTTGGGGCGAGTTACGTGCCCTTGTCTCCGCTCCGTAGACTCTCTATATGTACTATATGTACATGCAGGTAGCAAAAAAATAGGTAAACAATGGTGACCTAGTTCCGGTTTCTGGCTCGGGTCCAACCCAGAACGCCGACCCGGCGACCTGGGTGTCGAACCGACCCGGCTAGGACCGGTTTTGGGGCGAGTTACGTGCCCTTGTCTCCGATCCGTAGACTCTCTATATGTACTATATGTACATGCACGTAGCAAAAAAATAGGTAAACAATGGTGACCTAGTTCCGGTTTCTGGCTCGGGTCCAACCCAGAACGCCGACCCGGCGACCTGGGTGTCGAACCAACCCGGCTAGGACCGGTTTTGGGGCGAGTTACGTGCCCTTGTCTCCGCTCCGTAGACTCTCTATATGTACTATATGTACATGCACGTAGCAAAAAATAGGTAAACAATGGTGACCTAGTTCCGGTTTCTGGCTCGGGTCCAACCCAGATCGCCGACCCGGCGACCTGGGTGTCGAACCGACCCGGCTAGGACCGGTTTTGGGGCGAGTTACGTGCCCTTGTCTCCGCTCCGTAGACTCTCTATATGTACTACAGTGTAACCTCTGCAGAGCGACTTTCGGCGGAGTTTGAAAAAACTGCCGCTCTGCAGAGGTGTCGCTCTGCAGAGGTAGACTTTTTCTACCGATCACGAAAACGGCCGTTTTCGGTCCGGAAAACTGGCCTTTATCCGTTCCGTAATGTAAATACAGTTTTTAGCGAGCGCTGATCGACAAAAGTAAAAAAAGTTTTAATAAGATTACGAAGTTTTTTAAATAAATAATTATAACGGTTGACAATTCCTAGCATGAAAGTTAGTTTTATGCTAAAGAAAGCAATACACTAGAGAAATCGATTCTGTTACTGTCAAATGTTTTTATACTTGTCTAATGGCGAATACTATTTAGCATGAATTATCGTCGTCTTTTCGGGAGTAAATATATGATATTATCTTAAACCTCAAATAATCTTAAAACATAATTCATTTCATCGAAGCTTTTAATAAAAAGAACAATAACAAATAAGTTTCATTAATTATCGTCAACTAGCTAGACGTATGTGCATCTGATACTTGATGACGTCAGCCTACCAAACAAAGCGCTCCTCATCTAAGGTCCGTTCGTTGGTGTCATGGAAACCATATGTCACTTGTTTATTAACCCCTGTTAGTCAAATGATTTAGCAACATGACACTTGAGGGTAGTGTTATACGATTAGGGGTTTCGCTTATTGTTTAAATCATCCGGTTATAGATAATTATCGATTATTGATGTAAACGTCGCTAGACTTAGTGTCGCTGTATAGAGGTAAAGATTAACTTTGGGAATTTATTTGAACGGCCGTTTACCGCTCTGCAGAGGTGTCGTTAATTAGAGGTAAATCATAGAGTAAAATCGACGGGGGGAATTCTAATATGCCGCTCGTCGGAGGTTGCCGCTCGTTAGAGGTGCCGTTAGCAGAGGTTAAACTGTATATGTACATGCACGTAGCAAAAAAATAGGTAAACAATGGTGACCTAGTTCCGGTTTCTGGCTCGGGTCCAACCCAGAACGCCGACCCGGCGACCTGGGTGTCGAACCGACCCGGCTAGGACCGGTTTTGGTGGCGAGTTACGTGCCCTTGTCTCCGCTCCGTAGACTCTCTATATGTACTATATGTACATGCACGTAGCAAAAAAATAGGTAAACAATGGTGACCTAGTTCCGGTTTCTGGCTCGGGTCCAACCCAGAACGCCGACCCGGCGACCTGGGTGTCGAACCGACCCGGCTAGGACCGGTTTTGGGGCGAGTTACGTGCCCTTGTCTCCGCTCCGTAGACTCTCTATATGTACTATATGTACATGCACGTAGCAAAAAAATAGGTAAACAATGGTGACCTAGTTCCGGTTTCTGGCTCGGGTCCAACCCAGAACGCCGACCCGGCGACCTGGGTGTCGAACCGACCCGGCTAGGACCGGTTTTGGGGCGAGTTACGTGCCCTTGTCTCCGCTCCGTAGACTCTCTATATGTACTATATGTACTGCACGTAGCAAAAAAATAGGTAAACAATGGTGACCTAGTTCCGGTTTCTGGCTCGGGTCCAACCCTGAACGCCGACCCGGCGACCTGGGTGTCGAACCGACCCGGCTAGGACCGGTTTTGGGGCGAGTTACGTGCCCTTGTCTCCGCTCCGTAGACTCTCTATATGTACTATATGTACATGCACGTAGCAAAAAAATAGGTAAACAATGGTGACCTAGTTCCGGTTTCTGGCTCGGGTCCAACCCAGAACGCCGACCCGGCGACCTGGGTGTCGAACCGACCCGGCTAGGACCGGTTTTGGGGCGAGTTACGTGCCCTTGTCTCCGCTCCGTAGACTCTCTATATGTACTATATGTACATGCACGTAGCAAAAAAATAGGTAAACAATGGTGACCTAGTTCCGGTTTCTGGCTCGGGTCCAACCCAGAACGCCGACCCGGCGACCTGGGTGTCGAACCGACCCGGCTAGGACCGGTTTTGGGGCGAGTTACGTGCCCTTGTCTCCGCTCCGTAGACTCTCTATATGTACTATATGTACATGCACGTAGCAAAAAAATAGGTAAACAATGGTGACCTAGTTCCGGTTTCTGGCTCGGGTCCAACCCAGAACGCCGACCCGGCGACCTGGGTGTCGAACCGACCCGGCTAGGACCGGTTTTGGGGCGAGTTACGTGCCCTTGTCTCCGCTCCGTAGACTCTCTATATGTACTATATGTACATGCACGTAGCAAAAAAATAGGTAAACAATGGTGACCTAGTTCCGGTTTCTGGCTCGGGTCCAACCCAGAACGCCGACCCGGCGACCTGGGTGTCGAACCGACCCGGCTAGGACCGGTTTTGGGGCGAGTTACGTGCCCTTGTCTCCGCTCCGTAGACTCTCTATATGTACTATATGTACATGCACGTAGCAAAAAAATAGGTAAACAATGGTGACCTAGTTCCGGTTTCTGGCTCGGGTCCAACCCAGAACGCCGACCCGGCGACCTGGGTGTCGAACCGACCCGGCTAGGACCGGTTTTGGGGCGAGTTACGTGCCCTTGTCTCCGCTCCGTAGACTCTCTATATGTACTATATGTACATGCACGTAGCAAAAAAATAGGTAAACAATGGTGACCTAGTTCCGGTTTCTGGCTCGGGTCCAACCCAGAACGCCGACCCGGCGACCTGGGTGTCGAACCGACCCGGCTAGGTCCGGTTTTGGGGCGAGTTACGTGCCCTTGTCTCCGCTCCGTAGACTCTCTATATGTACTATATGTACATGCACGTAACAAAAAAATAGGTAAACAATGGTGACCTAGTTCCGGTTTCTGGCTCGGGTCCAACCCAGAACGCCGACCCAGCGACCTGGGTGTCGAACCGACCCGGCTAGGACCGGTTTTGGGGCGAGTTACGTGCCCTTGTCTCCGCTCCGTAGACTCTCTATATGTACTATATGTACATGCACGTAGCAAAAAAATAGGTAAACAATGGTGACCTAGTTCCGGTTTCTGGCTCGGGTCCAACCCAGAACGCCGACCCGGCGACCTGGGTGTCGAACCAACCCGGCTAGGACCGGTTTTGGGGCGAGTTACGTGCCCTTGTCTCCGCTCCGTAGACTCTCTATATGTACTATATGTACATGCACGTAGCAAAAAAATAGGTAAACAATGGTGACCTAGTTCCGGTTTCTGGCTCGGGTCCAACCCAGAACGCCGACCCGGCGACCTGGGTGTCGAACCGACCCGGCTAGGACCGGTTTTGGGGCGAGTTACGTGCCCTTGTCTCCGCTCCGTAGACTCTCTATATGTACTATATGTACATGCAGGTAGCAAAAAAATAGGTAAACAATGGTGACCTAGTTCCGGTTTCTGGCTCGGGTCCAACCCAGAACGCCGACCCGGCGACCTGGGTGTCGAACCGACCCGGCTAGGACCGGTTTTGGGGCGAGTTACGTGCCCTTGTCTCCGCTCCGTAGACTCTCTATATGTACTATATGTACATGCACGTAGCAAAAAAATAGGTAAACAATGGTGACCTAGTTCCGGTTTCTGGCTCGGGTCCAACCCAGAACGCCGACCCGGCGACCTGGGTGTCGAACCAACCCGGCTAGGACCGGTTTTGGGGCGAGTTACGTGCCCTTGTCTCCGCTCCGTAGACTCTCTATATGTACTATATGTACATGCACGTAGCAAAAAAATAGGTAAACAATGGTGACCTAGTTCCGGTTTCTGGCTCGGGTCCAACCCAGATCGCCGACCCGGCGACCTGGGTGTCGAACCGACCCGGCTAGGACCGGTTTTGGGGCGAGTTACGTGCCCTTGTCTCCGCTCCGTAGACTCTCTATATGTACTATATGTACATGCAGGTAGCAAAAAAATAGGTAAACAATGGTGACCTAGTTCCGGTTTCTGGCTCGGGTCCAACCCAGAACGCCGACCCGGCGACCTGGGTGTCGAACCGACCCGGCTAGGACCGGTTTTGGGGCGAGTTACGTCCCTTGTCTCCGCTCCGTAGACTCTCTATATGTACTATATGTACATGCACGTAGCAAAAAAATAGGTAAACAATGGTGACCTAGTTCCGGTTTCTGGCTCGGATCCAACACAGAATGCCGACCCGGCGACCTGGGTGTCGAACCGACCCGGCTAGGACCGGTTTTGGGGCGAGTTACGTGCCCTTGTCTCCGCTCCGTAGACTCTCTATATGTACTATATGTACATGCATGTAGCAAAAAAATAGGTAAACAATGGTGACCTAGTTCCGGTTTCTGGCTCGGGTCCAACCAGAACGCCGACCCGGCGACCTGGGTGTCGAACCGACCCGGCTAGGACCGGTTTTGGGGCGAGTTTACGTGCCCTTGTCTCCGCTCCGTAGACTCTCTATATGTACTATATGTACATGCACGTAGCAAAAAAATAGGTAAACAATGGTGACCTAGTTCCGGTTTCTGGCTCGGGTCCAACCCATAACGTCGACCCGGCGACCTGGGTGTCGAACCGACCCGGCTAGGACCGGTTTTGGGGCGAGTTACGTGCCCTTGTCTCCGCTCCGTAGACTCTCTATATGTACTATATGTACATGCACGTAGCAAAAAAATAGGTAAACAATGGTGACCTAGTTCCGGTTTCTGGCTCGGGTCCAACCCAGAACGCCGACCCGGCGACCTGGGTGTCGAACCGACCCGGCTAGGACCGGTTTTGGGGCGAGTTACGTGCCCTTGTCTCCGCTCCGTAGACTCTCTATATGTACTATATGTACATGCACGTAGCAAAAAAATAGGTAAACAATGGTGACCTAGTTCCGGTTTCTGGCTCGGGTCCAACCCAGAACGCCGACCCGGCGACCTGGGTGTCGAACCGACCCGGCTAGGACCGGTTTTGGGCGAGTTACGTGCCCTTGTCTCCGCTCCGTAGACTCTCTATATGTACTATATGTACATGCACGTAGCAAAAAAATAGGTAAACAATGGTGACCTAGTTCCGGTTTCTGGCTCGGGTCCAACCCAGAACGCCGACCCGGCGACCTGGGTGTCGAACCGACCCGGCTAGGACCGGTTTTGGGGCGAGTTACGTGCCCTTGTCTCCGCTCCGTAGACTCTCTATATGTACTATATGTACATGCACGTAGCAAAAAAAATAGGTAAACAATGGTGACCTAGTTCCGGTTTCTGGCTCGGGTCCAACCCAGAACGCCGACCCGGCGACCTGGGTGTCGAACCGACCCGGCTAGGACCGGTTTTGGGGCGAGTTACGTGCCCTTGTCTCCGCTCCGTAGACTCTCTATATGTACTATATGTACATGCACGTAGCAAAAAAATAGGTAAACAATGGTGACCTAGTTCCGGTTTCTGGCTCGGGTCCAACCCAGAACGCCGACCCGGCGACCTGGGTGTCGAACCGACCCGGCTAGGACCGGTTTTGGGGCGAGTTACGTGCCCTTGTCTCCGCTCCGTAGACTCTCTATATGTACTATATGTACATGCACGTAGCAAAAAAATAGGTAAACAATGGTGACCTAGTTCCGGTTTCTGGCTCGGGTCCAACCCAGAACGCCGACCCGGCGACCTGGGTGTCGAACCGACCCGGCTAGGACCGGTTTTGGGGCGAGTTACGTGCCCTTGTCTCCGCTCCGTAGAATCTCTATATGTACTATATGTACATGCACGTAGCAAAAAAAATAGGTAAACAATGGTGACCTAGTTCCGGTTTCTGGCTCGGGTCCAACCCAGAACGCCGACCCGGCGACCTGGGTGTCGAACCGACCCGGCTAGGACAGGTTTTGGGGCGAGTTACGTGCCCTTGTCTCCGCTCCGTAGACTCTCTATATGTACTATATGTACATGCACGTAGCAAAAAAATAGGTAAACAATGGTGACCTAGTTCCGGTTTCTGGCTCGGGTCCAACCCAGAACGCCGACCCGGCGACCTGGGTGTCGAACCGACCCGGCTAGGACCGGTTTTGGGGCGAGTTACGTGCCCTTGTCTCCGCTCCGTAGACTCTCTATATGTACTATATGTACATGCACGTAGCAAAAAAATAGGTAAACAATGGTGACCTAGTTCCGGTTTCTGGCTCGGGTCCAACCCAGAACGCCGACCCGGCGACCTGGGTGTCGAACCGACCCGGCTAGGACCGGTTTTGGGGCGAGTTACGTGCCCTTGTCTCCGCTCCGTAGACTCTCTGTATGTACTATATGTACATGCACGTAGCAAAAAAATAGGTAAACAATGGTGACCTAGTTCCGGTTTCTGGCTCGGGTCCAACCCAGAACGCCGACCCGGCGACCTGGGTGTCGAACCGACCCGGCTAGGACCGGTTTTGGGGCGAGTTACGTGCCCTTGTCTCCGCTCCGTAGACTCTCTATATGTACTATATGTACATGCACGTAGCAAAAAAATAGGTAAACAATGGTGACCTAGTTCCGGTTTCTGGCTCGGGTCCAACCCAGAACGCCGACCCGGCGACCTGGGTGTCGAACCGACCCGGCTAGGACCGGTTTTGGGGCGAGTTACGTGCCCTTGTCTCCGCTCCGTAGACTCTCTATATGTACTATATGTACATGCACGTAGCAAAAAAATAGGTAAACAATGGTGACCTAGTTCCGGTTTCTGGCTCGGGTCAAACCCAGAACGCCGACCCGGCGACCTGGGTGTCGAACCGACCCGGCTAGGACCGGTTTTGGGGCGAGTTACGTGCCCTTGTCTCCGCTCCGTAGTCTCTCTATATGTACTATATGTACATGCACGTAGCAAAAAAATAGGAAAAAATGGTGACCTAGTTCCGGTTTCTGGCTCGGGTCCAACCCAGAACGCCGACCCGGCGACCTGGGTGTCGAACCGACCCGGCTAGGACCGGTTTTGGGGCGAGTTACGTGCCCTTGTCTCCGCTCCGTAGACTCTCTATATGTACTATATGTACATGCACGTAGCAAAAAAATAGGTAAACAATGGTGACCTAGTTCCGGTTTCTGGCTCGGGTCCAACCCAGAACGCCGACCCGGCGACCTGGGTGTCGAACCGACCCGGCTAGGACCGGTTTTGGGGCGAGTTACGTGCCCTTGTCTCCGCTCCGTAGACTCTCTATATGTACTATATGTACATGCACGTAGCAAAAAAATAGGTAAACAATGGTGACCTAGTTCCGGTTTCTGGCTCGGGTCCAACCCAGAACGCCGACCCGGCGACCTGGGTGTCGAACCGACCCGGCTAGGACCGGTTTTGGGGCGAGTTACGTGCCCTTGTCTCCGCTCCGTAGACTGTCTATATGTACTATATGTACATGCACGTAGCAAAAAATAGGTAAACAATGGTGACCTAGTTCCGGTTTCTGGCTCGGGTCCAACCCAGAACGCCGACCCGGCGACCTGGATGTCGAACCGACCCGGCTAGGACCGGTTTTGGGGCGAGTTACGTGCCCTTGTCTCCGCTCCGTAGACTCTCTATATGTACTACAGTGTAACCTCTGCAGAGCGACTTTCGGCGGAGTTTGAAAAAACTGCCGCTCTGCAGAGGTGTCGCTCTGCAGAGGTAGACTTTTTCTACCGATCACGAAAACGGCCGTTTTCGGTCCGGAAAACTGGCCTTTATCCGTTCCGTAATGTAAATACAGTTTTTAGCGAGCGCTGATCGACAAAAGTAAAAAAAGTTTTAATAAGATTACGAAGTTTTTTAAATAAATAATTATAACGGTTGACAATTCCTAGCATGAAAGTTAGTTTTATGCTAAAGAAAGCAATACACTAGAGAAATCGATTCTGTTACTGTCAAATGTTTTTATACTTGTCTAATGGCGAATACTATTTAGCATGAATTATCGTCGTCTTTTCGGGAGTAAATATATGATATTATCTTAAACCTCAAATAATCTTAAAACATAATTCATTTCATCGAAGCTTTTAATAAAAAGAACAATAACAAATAAGTTTCATTAATTATCGTCAACTAGCTAGACGTATGTGCATCTGATACTTGATGACGTCAGCCTACCAAACAAAGCGCTCCTCATCTAAGGTCCGTTCGTTGGTGTCATGGAAACCATATGTCACTTGTTTATTAACCCCTGTTAGTCAAATGATTTAGCAACATGACACTTGAGGGTAGTGTTATACGATTAGGGGTTTCGCTTATTGTTTAAATCATCCGGTTATAGATAATTATCGATTATTGATGTAAACGTCGCTAGACTTAGTGTCGCTGTATAGAGGTAAAGATTAACTTTGGGAATTTATTTGAACGGCCGTTTACCGCTCTGCAGAGGTGTCGTTAATTAGAGGTAAATCATAGAGTAAAATCGACGGGGGGAATTCTAATATGCCGCTCTTCGGAGGTTGCCGCTCGTTAGAGGTGCCGTTAGCAGAGGTTAAACTGTATATGTACATGCACGTAGCAAAAAAATAGGTAAACAATGGTGACCTAGTTCCGGTTTCTGGCTCGGGTCCAACCCAGAACGCCGACCCGGCGACCTGGGTGTCGAACCGACCCGGCTAGGACCGGTTTTGGTGGCGAGTTACGTGCCCTTGTCTCCGCTCCGTAGACTCTCTATATGTACTATATGTACATGCACGTAGCAAAAAAATAGGTAAACAATGGTGACCTAGTTCCGGTTTCTGGCTCGGGTCCAACCCAGAACGCCGACCCGGCGACCTGGGTGTCGAACCGACCCGGCTAGGACCGGTTTTGGGGCGAGTTACGTGCCCTTGTCTCCGCTCCGTAGACTCTCTATATGTACTATATGTACATGCACGTAGCAAAAAAATAGGTAAACAATGGTGACCTAGTTCCGGTTTCTGGCTCAGGTCCAACCCGGAATGCCGACCCGGCGACCTGGGTGTCGAACCGACCCGGCTAGGACCGGTTTTGGGGCGAGTTACGTGCCCTTGTCTCCGCTCCGTAGACTCTCTATATGTACTATATGTACATGCACGTAGCAAAAAAATAGATAAACAATGGTGACTTAGTTCCGGTTTCTGGCTCGGGTCCAACCCAGAACGCCGACCCGGCGACCTGGGTGTCGAACCGACCCGGCTAGGACCGGTTTTGTGGCGAGTTACGTGCCCTTGTCTCCGCTCCGTAGACTCTCTATATGTACTATATGTACATGCACGTAGCAAAAAAAATAGGTAAACAATGGTGACCTAGTTCCGGTTTCTGGCTCGGGTCCAACCCGGAACGCCGACCCGGCGACCTGGGTGTCGAACCGACCCGGCTAGGACCGGTTTTGGGGCGAGTTACGTGCCCTTGTCTCCGCTCCGTAGACTCTCTATATGTACTATATGTACATGCACGTAGCAAAAAAATAGGTAAACAATGGTGACCTAGTTCCGGTTTCTGGCTCGGGTCCAACCCGGAACGCCGACCCGGCGACCTGGGTGTCGAACCGACCCGGCTAGGACCGGTTTTGGGGCGAGTTTCGTGCCCTTGTCTCCGCTCCGTAGACTCTCTATATGTACTATATGTACATGCACGTAGCAAAAAATAGGTAAACAATGGTGACCTAGTTCCGGTTTCTGGCTCGGGTCCAACCCAGAACGCCGACCCGGCGACCTGGGTGTCGAACCGACCCGGCTAGGACCGGTTTTGGGGCGAGTTACGTGCCCTTGTCTACGCTCCGTAGACTCTCTATATGTACTATATGTACATGCACGTAGCAAAAAAATAGGTAAACAATGGTGACCTAGTTCCGGTTTCTGGCTCGGGTCCAACCCAGAACGCCGACCCGGCGACCTGGGTGTCGAACCGACCCGGCTAGGACCGGTTTTGGGGCGAGTTACGTGCCCTTGTCTCCGCTCCGTAGACTCTCTATATGTACTATATGTACATGCACGTAGCAAAAAAATAGGTAAACAATGGTGACCTAGTTCCGGTTTCTGGCTCGGGTCCAACCCAGAACGCCGACCCGGCGACCTGGGTGTCGAACCGACCCGGCTAGGACCGGTTTTGGGGCGAGTTACGTGCCCTTGTCTCCGCTCCGTAGACTCTCTATATGTACTATATGTACATGCACGTAGCAAAAAAATAGGTAAACAATGGTGACCTAGTTCCGGTTTCTGGCTCCGGTTTCTGGCTCGGGTCCAACCCAGAACGCCGACCCGGCGACCTGGGTGTCGAACCGACCCGGCTAGGACCGGTTTTGGGGCGAGTTACGTGCCCTTGTCTCCGCTCCGTAGACTCTCTATATGTACTATATGTACATGCACGTAGCAAAAAAATAGGTAAACAATGGTGACCTAGTTCCGGTTTCTGGCCCGGGTCCAACCCAGAACGCCGACCCGGCGACCTGGGTGTCGAACCGACCCGGCTAGGGACCGGTTTTGGGGCGAGTTACGTGCCCTTGTCTCCGCTCCGTAGACTCTCTATATGTACTATATGTACATGCACGTAGCAAAAAAATAGGTAAACAATGGTGACCTAGTTCCGGTTTCTGGCTCGGGTCCAACCCAGAACGCCGACCCGGCAACCTGGGTGTCGAACCGACCCGGCTAGGACCGGTTTTGGGGCGAGTTACGTGCCCTTGTCTCCGCTCCGTAGACTCTCTATATGTACTATATGTACATGCACGTAGCAAAAAAATAGGTAAACAATGGTGACCTGGTTCCGGTTTCTGGCTCGGGTCCAACCCAGAACGCCGACCCGGCGACCTGGGTGTCGAACCGACCCGGCTAGGACCGGTTTTGGGGGCGAGTTACGTGCCCTTGTCTCCGCTCCGTAGACTCTCTATATGTACTATATGTACATGCACGTAGCAAAAAAAATAGGTAAACAATGGTGACCTAGTTCCGGTTTCTGGCTCGGGTCCAACCCAGAACGCCGACCCGGCGACCTGGGTGTCGAACCGACCCGGCTAGGACCGGTTTTGGGGCGAGTTACGTGCCCTTGTCTCCGCTCCGTAGACTCTCTATATGTACTATATGTACATGCACGTAGCAAAAAAATAGGTAAACAATGGTGACCTAGTTCCGGTTTCTGGCTCGGGTCCAACCCAGAACGCCGACCCGGCGACCTGAGTGTCGAACCGACCCGGCTAGGACCGGTTTTGGGGCGAGTTACGTGCCCTTGTCTCCGCTCCGTAGACTCTCTATATGTACTATATGTACATGCACGTAGCAAAAAAATAGGGTAAACAATGGTGACCTAGTTCCGGTTTCTGGCTCGGGTACAACCCAGAACGCCGACCCGGCGACCTGGGTGTCGAACCGACCCGGCTAGGACCGGTTTTGGGGCGAGTTACGTGCCCTTGTCTCCGCTCCGTAGACTCTCTATATGTACTATATGTACATGCACGTAGCAAAAACATAGGTAAACAATGGTGACCTAGTCCGGTTTCTGGCTCGGGTCCAACCCAGAACGCCGACCCGGCGACCTGGGTGTCGAACCGACCCGGCTAGGACCGGTTTTGGGGCGAGTTACGTGCCCTTGTCTCCGCTCCGTAGACTCTCTATATGTACTATATGTACATGCACGTAGCAAAAAAATAGGTAAACAATGGTGACCTGGTTCCGGTTTCTGGCTCGGGGTCCAACCCAGAACGCCGACCCGGCGACCTGGGTGTCGAACCGACCCGGCTAGGACCGGTTTTGGGGGCGAGTTACGTGCCCTTGTCTCCGCTCCGTAGACTCTCTATATGTACTATATGTACATGCACGTAGCAAAAAAATAGGTAAACAATGGTGACCTAGTTCCGGTTTCTGGCTCGGGTCCAACCCAGAACGCCGACCCGGCGACCTGGGTGTCGAACCGACTCGGCTAGGACCGGTTTTGGGGCGAGTTACGTGCCCTTGTCTCCGCTCCGTAGACTCTCTATATGTACTATATGTACATGCACGTAGCAAAAAAATAGGTAAACAATGGTGACCTAGTTCCGGTTTCTGGCTCGGGTCCAACCCAGAACGCCGACCCGGCGACCTGGGTGTCGAACCGACCCGGCTAGGACCGGTTTTGGGGGCGAGTTACGTGCCCTTGTCTCCGCTCCGTAGACTCTCTATATGTACTATATGTACATGCACGTAGCAAAAATAGGTAAACAATGGTGACCTAGTTCCGGTTTCTGGCTCGGGTCCAACCCAGAACGCCGACCCGGCGACCTGGGTGTCGAACCGATCCGGCTAGGACCGGTTTTTGGGGCGAGTTACGTGCCCTTGTCTCCGCTCCGTAGACTCTCTATATGTACTATATGTACATGCACGTAGCAAAAAAATAGGTAAACAATGGTGACCTGAGTTCCGGTTTCTGGCTCGGGTCCAACCCAGAACGCCGACCCGGCGACCTGGGTGTCGAACCGACCCGGCTAGGACCGGTTTTGGGGCGAGTTACGTGCCCTTGTCTCCGCTCCGTAGACTCTCTATATGTACTATATGTACATGCACGTAGCAAAAAAATAGGTAAACAATGGTGACCTAGTTCCGGTTTCTGGCTCGGGCTCAACCCAGAACGCCGACCCGGCGACCTGGGTGTCGAACCGACCCCGGCTAGGACCGGTTTTGGGGCGAGTTACGTGCCCTTGTCTCCGCTCCGTAGACTCTCTATATGTACTATATGTACATGCAGCGTAGCAAAAAAATAGGTAAACAATGGTTACCTAGTTCCGGTTTCTGGCTCGGGTCCAACCCAGAACGCCGACCCGGCGACCTGGGGTGTCGAACCGACCCGGCTAGGACCGGTTTTGGGGCGAGTTACGTGCCCTTGTCTCCGCTCCGTAGACTCTCTATATGTACTATATGTACATGCACGTAGCAAAAAAATAGGTAAACAATGGTGACCTAGTTCCGGTTTCTGGCTCGGGTCCAACCCAGAAACGCCGACCCGGCGACCTGGGTGTCGAACCGACCCGGCTAGGACCGGTTTTGGGGCGAGTTACGTGCCCTTGTCTCCGCTCCGTAGACTCTCTATATGTACTATATGTACATGCACGTAGCAAAAAAATAGGTAAACAATGGTGACCTAGTTCCGGTTTCTGGCTCGGGTCCAACCCAGAACGCCGACCCGGCGACCTGGGTGTCGAACCGACCCGGCTAGGACCGGTTTTGGGGCGAGTTACGTGCCCTTGTCTCCGCTCCGTAGACTCTCTATATGTACTATATGTACATGCACGTAGCAAAAAAATAGGTAAACAATGGTGACCTAGTTCCGGTTTCTGGCTCGGGTCCAACCCAGAACGCCGACCCGGCGACCTGGGTGTCGAACCGACCCGGCTAGGACCGGTTTTGGGGCGAGTTACGTGCCCTTGTCTCCGCTCCGTAGACTCTCTATATGTACTATATGTACATGCACGTAGCCAAAAAAATAGGTAAACAATGGTGACCTAGTTCCGGTTTCTGGCTCGGGTCCAACCCAGAACGCCGACCCGGCGACCTGGGTGTCGAACCGACCCGGCTAGGACCGGTTTTGGGGCGAGTTACGTGCCCTTGTCTCCGCTCCGTAGACTCTCTATATGTACTATATGTACATGCACGTAGCAAAAAAATAGGTAAACAATGGTGACCTAGTTCCGGTTTCTGGCTCGGGTCCAACCCAGAACGCCGACCCGGCGACCTGGGTGTCGAACCGACCCGGCTAGGACCGGTTTTGGGGACGAGTTACGTGCCCTTGTCTCCGCTCCGTAGACTCTCTATATGTACTATATGTACATGCAGCGTAGCAAAAAAAATAGGTAAACAATGGTTGACCTAGTTCCGGTTTCTGGCTCGGGTCCAACCAGAACGCCGACCCGGCGACCTGGGTGTCGAACCGACCCGGCTAGGACCGGTTTTGGGGCGAGTTACGTGCCCTTGTCTCCGCTCCGTAGACTCTCTATATGTACTATATGTACATGCACGTAGCAAAAAAATAGGTAAACAATGGTGACCTAGTTCCGGTTTCTGGCTCGGGGTCCAACCCAGAACGCCGACCCGGCGACCTGGGTGTCGAACCGACCCGGCTAGGACCGGTTTTGGGGCGAGTTACGTGCCCTTGTCTCCGCTCCGTAGACTCTCTATATGTACTATATGTACATGCACGTAGCAAAAAAATAGGTAAACAATGGTGACCTAGTTCCGGTTTCTGGCTCGGGTCCAACCCAGAACGCCGACCCGGCGACCTGGGTGTCGAACCGACCCGGCTAGGACCGGTTTTGGGGCGAGTTACGTGCCCTTGTCTCCGCTCCGTAGACTCTCTATATGTACTATATGTACATGCACGTAGCAAAAAAATAGGTAAACAATGGTGACCTAGTTCCGGTTTCTGGCTCGGGTCCAACCCAGAACGCCGACCCGGCGACCTAGGTGTCGAACCGACCCGGCTAGGACCGGTTTTGGGGCGAGTTACGTGCCCTTGTCTCCGCTCCGTAGACTCTCTATATGTACTATATGTACATGCACGTAGCAAAAACATAGGTAAACAATGGTGACCTAGTTCCGGGTTTCTGGCTCGGGTCCAACCCAGAACGCCGACCCGGCGACCTAGGTGTCGAACCGACCGGCTAGGACCGGTTTTGGGGCGAGTTACGTGCCCTTGTCTCCGCTCCGTAGACTCTCTATATGTACTATATGTACATGCACGTAGCAAAAAAATAGGTAAACAATGGTGACCTAGGTTCCGGTTTCTGGCTCGGGTCCAACCCAAGAACGCCGACCCGGCGACCTAGGTGTCGAACCGGGACCCGGCTAGGACCGGTTTTTGGGGCGAGTTACGTGGCCCTTGTCTCCCGGCTCCGTAGACTTCTCTATATGTACATGCACGTAGCAAAAAAATAGGTAAACAATGGTGACCTAGTTCCGGTTTCTGGCTCGGGTCCAACCCAGAACGCCGACCCGGCGACCTGGGTGTCGAACCGACCCGGCTAGGACCGGTTTTGGGGCGAGTTACGTGCCCTTGTCTCCGCTCCGTAGACTCTCTATATGTACTATATGTACATGCACGTAGCAAGAAAATAGGTAAACAATGGTGACCTAGTTCCGGTTTCTGGCTCGGGTCCAACCCAGAACGCCGACCCGGCGACCTGGGTGTCGAACCGACCCGGCTAGGACCGGTTTTGGGGCGAGTTACGTGCCCTTGTCTCCGCTCCGTAGACTCTCTATATGTACTATATGTACATGCACGTAGCAAAAAAATAGGTAAACAATGGTGACCTGGTTCCGGTTTCTGGCTCGGGTCCAACCCAGAACGCCGACCCGGCGACCTGGGTGTCGAACCGACCCGGCTAGGACCGGTTTTGGGGCGAGTTACGTGCCCTTGTCTCCGCTCCGTAGACTCTCTATATGTACTATATGTACATGCACGTAGCAAAAAATAGGTAAACAATGGTGACCTAGTTCCGGTTTCTGGCTCGGGTCCAACCCAGAACGCCGACCCGGCGACCTGGGTGTCGAACCGACCCGGCTAGGACCGGTTTTGGGGCGAGTTACGTGCTTTTGTCTCCGCTCCGTACACTCTCTATATGTACTATATGTACATGCACGTAGCAAAAAAATAGGTAAACAATGGTGACCTAGTTCCGGTTTCTGGCTCGGGTCCAACCCAGAACGCCGACCCGGGGACCTGGGTGTCGAACCGACCCGGCTAGGACCGGTTTTGGGGCGAGTTACGTGCCCTTGTCTCCGCTCCGTAGACTCTCTATATGTACTATATATACATGCACGTAGCAAAAAAATAGGTAAACAATGGTGACCTAGTTCCGGTTTCTGGCTCGGGTCCAACCCAGAACGCCGACCCGGCGACCTGGGTGTCGAACCGACCCGGCTAGGACCGGTTTTGGGGCGAGTTACGTGCCCTTTTCTCCGCTCCGTAGACTCTCTATATGTACTATATGTACATGCACGTAGCAAAAAAATAGGTAAACAATGGTGACCTAGTTCCGGTTTCTGGCTCGGGTCCAACCCAGAACGCCGACCCGGCGACCTGGGTGTCGAACCGACCCGGCTAGGACCGGTTTTGGGGCGAGTTACGTGCCCTTGTCTCCGCTCCGTAGACTCTCTATATGTACTATATGTACATGCACGTAGCAAAAAAATAGGTAAACAATGGTGACCTAGTTCCGGTTTCTGGCTCGGGTCCAACCCAGAACGCCGACCCGGCGACGTGGGTGTCGAACCGACCCGGCTAGGACCGGTTTTGGGGCGAGTTACGTGCCCTTGTCTCCGCTCCGTAGACTCTCTATATGTACTATATGTACATGCACGTAGCAAAAAAATAGGTAAACAATGGTGACCTAGTTCCGGTTTCTGGCTCGGGTCCAACCCAGAACGCCGACCCGGCGACGTGGGTGTCGAACCGACCCGGCTAGGACCGGTTTTGGGGCGAGTTACGTGCCCTTGTCTCCGCTCCGTAGACTCTCTATATGTACTATATGTACATGCACGTAGCAAAAAAATAGGTAAACAATGGTGACCTAGTTCCGGTTTCTGGCTCGGGTCCAACCCAGAACGCCGACCCGGCGACCTGGGTGTCGAACCGACCCGGCTAGGACCGGTTTTGGGGCGAGTTACGTGCCCTTGTCTCCGCTCCGTAGACTCTCTATATGTACTATATGTACATGCACGTAGCAAAAAAATAGGTAAACAATGGCGACCTAGTTCCGGTTTCTGGCTCGGGTCCAACCCAGAACGCCGACCCGGCGACCTGGGTGTCGAACCGACCCGGCTAGGACCGGTTTTGGGGCGAGTTACGTGCCCTTGTCTCCGCTCCGTAGACTCTCTATATGTACTATATGTACATGCACGTAGCAAAAAAATAGGTAAACAATGGTGACCTAGTTCCGGTTTCTGGCTCGGGTCCAACCCAGAACGCCGACCCGGCGACCTGGGTGTCGAACCGACCCGGCTAGGACCGGTTTTGGGGCGAGTTACGTGCCCTTGTCTCCGCTCCGTAGACTCTCTATATGTACTATATGTACATGCACGTAGCAAAAAAATAGGTAAACAATGGTGACCTAGTTCCGGTTTCTGGCTCGGGTCCAACCCAGAACGCCGACCCGGCGACCTGGGTGTCGAACCGACCCGGCTAGGACCGGTTTTGGGGCGAGTTACGTGCCCTTGTTTCCGCTCCGTAGACTCTCTATATGTACTATATGTACATGCACGTAGCAAAAAAATAGGTAAACAATGGTGACCTAGTTCCGGTTTCTGGCTCGGGTCCAACCCAGAACGCCGACCCGGCGACCTGGGTGTCGAACCGACCCGGCTAGGACCGGTTTTGGGGCGAGTTACGTGCCCTTGTCTCCGCTCCGTAGACTCTCTATATGTACTATATGTACATGCACGTAGCAAAAAAATAGGTAAACAATGGTGACCTAGTTCCGGTTTCTGGCTCGGGTCCAACCCAGAACGCCGACCCGGCGACCTGGGTGTCGAACTGACCCGGCTAGGACCGGTTTTTGGGCGAGTTACGTGCCCTTGTCTCCGCTCCGTAGACTCTCTATATGTACTATATGTACATGCACGTAGCAAAAAAATAGGTAAACAATTGTGACCTAGTTCCGGTTTCTGGCTCGGGTCCAACCCAGAACGCCGACCCGGCGACCTGGGTGTCGAACCGACCCGGCTAGGACCGGTTTTGGGGCGAGTTACGTGCCCTTGTCTCCGCTCCGTAGACTCTCTATATGTACTATATGTACATGCACGTAGCAAAAAAATAGGTAAACAATGGTGACCTAGTTCCGGTTTCTGGCTCGGGTCCAACCCAGAACGCCGACCCGGCGACCTGGGTGTCGAACCGACCCGGCTAGGACCGGTTTTGGGGCGAGTTACGTGCCCTTGTCTCCGCTCCGTAGACTCTCTATATGTACTATATGTACATGCACGTAGCAAAAAAATAGGTAAACAATGGTGACCTAGTTCCGGTTTCTGGCTCGAGTCCAACCCAGAACGCCGACCCGGCGACCTGGGTGTCGAACCGACCCGGCTAGGACCGGTTTTGGGGCGAGTTACGTGCCCTTGTCTCCGCTCCGTAGACTCTCTATATGTACTATATGTACATGCACGTAGCAAAAAATAGGTAAACAATGGTGACCTAGTTCCGGTTTCTGGCTCGGGTCCAACCCAGAACGCCGACCCGGCGACCTGGGTGTCAAACCGACCCGGCTAGGACCGGTTTTGGGGCGAGTTACGTGCCCTTGTCTCCGCTCCGTAGACTCTCTATATGTACTATATGTACATGCACGTAGCAAAAAAATAGGTAAACAATGGTGACCTAGTTCCGGTTTCTGGCTCGGGTCCAACCCAGAACGCCGACCCGGCGACCTGGGTGTCGAACCGACCCGGCTAGGACCGGTTTTGGGGCGAGTTACGTGCCCTTGTCTCCGCTCCGTAGACTCTCTATATGTACTATATGTACATGCACGTAGCAAAAAAATAGGTAAACAATGGTGACCTAAGTCCGGTTTCTGGCTCGGGTCCAACCCAGAACGCCGACCCGGCGACCTGGGTGTCGAACCGACCCGGCTAGGACCGGTTTTGGGGCGAGTTACGTGCCCTTGTCTCCGCTCCGTAGACTCTCTATATGTACTACAGGTCGTCCACGTAAACATTGCGTATGTAAACACAGCCAGTTTCATTACACAATAATATCTAGGGGTGAACTATTTTTACAATGTTATAGTTATTTAGTTTTCTCTTTTTTTTTGAAAATATTATAATATACAATTTACAATATGCATATACACTATTTAAAATGAATGTTAACTATCAAAATGGTATGTTTAAATCAGTAAAATGCTGTTCATGCATCAGCTTATTCACCTCTTCAGTGGGCAAGTCCATTGTTTAAAGTACAAAAACAAGCATGACCTAGAATACGACCTGTATATGTACATGCACGTAGCAAAAAAATAGGTAAACAATGGTGACCTAGTTCCGGTTTCTGGCTCGGGTCCAACCCAGAACGCCGACCCGGCGACCTGGGTGTCGAACCGACCCGGCTAGGACCGGTTTTGGGGCGAGTTACGTGCCCTTGTCTCCGCTCCGTAGACTCTCTATATGTACTATATGTACATGCACGTAGCAAAAAAATAGGTAAACAATGGTGACCTAGTTCCGGTTTCTGGCTCGGGTCCAACCCAGAACGCCGACCCGGCGACCTGGGTGTCGAACCGACCCGGCTAGGACCGGTTTTGGGGCGAGTTACGTGCCCTTGTCTCCGCTCCGTAGACTCTCTATATGTACTATATGTACATGCACGTAGCAAAAAAATAGGTAAACAATGGTGACCTAGTTCCGGTTTCTGGCTCGGGTCCAACCCAGAACGCCGACCCGGCGACCTGGGTGTCGAACCGACCCGGC
This sequence comes from Mactra quadrangularis, assembly GCA_025267735.1. Lineage (NCBI taxonomy): Eukaryota > Metazoa > Mollusca > Bivalvia > Venerida > Mactridae > Mactra > Mactra quadrangularis. The sequence goes on from CM046295.1 coordinate 26,148, forward strand.
TAGGACCGGTTTTGGGGCGAGTTACGTGCCCTTGTCTCCGCTCCGTAGACTCTCTATATGTACTATATGTACATGCACGTAGCAAAAAAATAGGTAAACAATGGTGACCTAGTTCCGGTTTCTGGCTCGGGTCCAACCAAGAACGCCGACCCGGCGACCTGGGTGTCGAACCGACCCGGCTAAGACCGGTTTTGGGGCGAGTTACGTGCCCTTGTCTCCGCTCCGTAGACTCTCTATATGTACTATATGTACATGCACGTAGCAAAAAAAATAGGTAAACAATGGTGACCTAGTTCCGGTTTCTGGCTCGGGTCCAACCCAGAACGCCGACCCGGCGACCTGGGTGTCGAACCGACCCGGCTAGGACCGGTTTTGGGGCGAGTTACGTGCCCTTGTCTCCGCTCCGTAGACTCTCTATATGTACTATATGTACATGCACGTAGCAAAAAAATAGGTAAACAATGGTGACCTAGTTCCGGTTTCTGGCTCGGGTCCAACCCAGAACGCCGACCCGGCGACCTGGGTGTCGAACCGACCCGGCTAGGACCGGTTTTGGGGCGAGTTACGTGCCCTTGTCTCCGCTCCGTAGACTCTCTATATGTACTATATGTACATGCACGTAGCAAAAAAATAGGTAAACAATGGTGACCTAGTTCCGGTTTCTGGCTCGGGTCCAACCCAGAACGCCGACCCGGCGACCTGGGTGTCGAACCGACCCGGCTAGGACCGGTTTTGGGGCGAGTTACGTGCCCTTGTCTCCGCTCCGTAGACTCTCTATATGTACTATATGTACATGCACGTAGCAAAAAAATAGGTAAACAATGGTGACCTAGTTCCGGTTTCTGGCTCGGGTCCAACCCAGAACGCCGACCCGGCGACCTGGGTGTCGAACCGACCCGGCTAGGACCGGTTTTGGGGCGAGTTACGTGCCCTTGTCTCCGCTCCGTAGACTCTCTATATGTACTATATGTACATGCACGTAGCAAAAAATAGGTAAACAATGGTGACCTAGTTCCGGTTTCTGGCTCGGGTCCAACCCAGAACGCCGACCCGGCGACCTGGGTGTCGAACCGACCCGGCTAGGACCGGTTTTGGGTCGAGTTACGTGCCCTTGTCTCCGCTCCGTAGACTCTCTATATGTACTATATGTACATGCACGTAGCAAAAAAATAGGTAAACAATGGTGACCTAGTTCCGGTTTCTGGCTCGGGTCCAACCCAGAACGCCGACCCGGCGACCTGGGTGTCGAACCGACCCGGCTAGGACCGGTTTTGGGGCGAGTTACGTGCCCTTGTCTCCGCTCCGTAGACTCTCTATATGTACTATATGTACATGCACGTAGCAAAAAAATAGGTAAATAATGGTGACCTAGTTCCGGTTTCTGGCTCGGGTCCAACCCAAAACGCCGACCCGGCGACCTGGGTGTCGAACCGACCCGGCTAGGACCGGTTTTGGGGCGAGTTACGTGCCCTTTTCTCCGCTCCGTAGACTCTCTATATGTACTATATGTACATGCACGTAGCAAAAAAATAGGTAAACAATGGTGACCTAGTTCCGGTTTCTGGCTCGGGTCCAACCCAGAACGCCGACCCGGCGACCTGGGTGTCGAACCGACCCGGCTAGGACCGGTTTTGGGGCGAGTTACGTGTAACGTTACCATGACCATCAATCCAAAACAAACTCAACTCAAAACTTCTTCTGATCGTATAGTGGTTTATTAAAATTGTTTATAACACAAGTTCGTTACTCGAGTTGTCTTTTAATTCTTAGCATAATTTGAAAATTTAAGTCTGACAAAAAAACTCTACATAAAAATCTAAAAATCAATCTTCAAACTCCAATCTAATCTCTAGTCTAACCAAAATACATCTCAATCTCGATCTTAACTCAAGCTCCTACTCAAACCTCTGCTTAAGCCCTTGTCTCGGCTCTTCTGTCTATTCAAAACGGCGCACGACCTTTTATAGTATAAATGAACAAAGAAATGTCGTCATGTCCTTCACCCAGCCTCGCACTTTCCAATTATAAAAATGATGAAATTTTAACATGTAGTCCAATCATGACGGGAACAAAAGATTGCATCACATTATGAAATTCGTTCACTAGGACGATGCAACACCTGCAAAAGTCGGTGAGCAAAACAAGTTGACCTTTGATGGAACAAAGGGATTCCACATCCTTTATGTCTATAACCTACGTGATCAGAATCATGCGCTATATAACACGTGCATAATTCTTCGTGTAAACAGGTTGACGTTTAGAGAGACAAAGGATTGGCACCTCATAATGTCTGCAATCTATCCCAGTAGGTTAATGCTATAGCATGCCTACTTGTCACCAGAATCTCGGTGAACAAATAATTTAACATTTAACTTTTGCCAAAAATACTTGAGGCTGTGCCAATTTAACTTATCGTGCATTCTGGCTGTGTGAAAGGTATGTCCGACTATGGAAAGTGTTAACTAATCATCATAAAATTCTTAATTCCCAAAAGCAATTACGTTACATACCTCCCTTACATAAGATGATTAGTTAACCTTTCTAACATCAAATATTACGCGTTTTATTTCTTATTCTAACAAGAATAAAATAAACCAAAATTGATAGCAAACAAATTCAAATACGAGTAAAACAATTTCAAAACAAACAAGTTCAAAGACTAATTAATCAATAGACATAAGTCCTCAAAACATAAAACTTCATGCAATCAATCGCGTAATTAACATGCAATGGTAAAATACACAAAAATGATTTAAACATCAATTGTCATAAAAATGTCAATACTGCGTCTCTTTAAGAGTCACTTCAGCATAATTGTTCACTAAAAGTTATCCAGAATACATTCACTCAAACACAACACATAAAAAAAAAAACAAATTAAAACTAAAGTCAAGTTCTGACATTCTTCATTCGTACTTTGGTTGGTCTTCAGGTTTATGCCACGATTTCCATAAACATTCTCTTGGCTTAATAGTAGTTCTTGTAGATGGTCCTGGCTGTGATTCGAATTGTAATTTAGGTATTATGTTGACATCATTGTTTTCATCCGTCATCTCTGTATAAGTCTCCATTTCTGAGTAAGTTGTAGTTGCTATGGGAGTTTTCTTTTTCACAACTTTTTGAACTCCTCTTACAGCGAATTTTGCTTTCTCTCCAAATACTAATTTTAATTCGTCTGCTGTAAACAGTTCTTCTTCCATTTTCTTTTAAATATCCACTTCTTTTATATAATACTACGTAATATTCTATTGTCCACACGTCTTGAGGACGTGCAGCTCTCCCTATTAACCAATTATTAATTTATTCTTATAAAGTATTATTCTATTGTCCACACGTCTTGAGGACGTGCAGCTCTCCTAATTGATTAATTATTTTATTGACTTATTCGTCTCTGTAGAGCTTTGTCGTAATCTATGATGTAATGATTAACATTTTGAGATGACATTTTCATTTCATTTATAATTATTCTGATTGTCATTGTTCAACTTTTAACTTGGACCATCTCCAGCTCTATTGTCCTCTCCGTATCCGCAACATCTTGAACATTAGCCAATTTTTTAAAGTTCAAATATCTACGTCTACATTTAAAAATAATGAAAACGAATGCACTGACAATAACCATGACTAGAACAACGTACGTAATAACATGTGTATGGCTACTATTCAAATCAGAAAATGTCAAGGACTGAAAATCATCATGTACTCTGTAAAAAATATCGTCAACTTGAATTTCTGGCAAATGTTTCAATCGGTTTGGCATTTCAAACGTACTTAAATTCCCTAACCTATTCTCTGTCTCCTGCCAAATTTTAAATTTAGTAACATTCAAAAGTGTCAACAAGTTTAACAAAGGATCTTTAACAATGGCATTGAAATTTTTCCTATCATACATTGGTAAATGTAAAAGTTCATTGGATGCAGCACAAGTGTTATTTAATGTCATAATCCCACTCGGCGGGTTCACATGTACTGACTTTGGATTCTGTCCAGCACAGTTTATTGTGAATGTCAATTTAACATCTGTCATGATAACCCATATCCCATTCGTAATATATTTAGCTATTGGTAACTGTTTCTGGGAAATAACCTTGGGACAACTGTGTGTGATAACCTTTATGTTGTTCAAGAACAAAGCAACTGCACAATATTTATTCATGTTTGAAGGACGAATTGCAACCTTGGGATTGCAAAACTGTACGTGGGGATTTTTACATAATTGTCCGTCGTCTGTACTCAAAAGAGCATATTTTGATCTATCATGACTGATCATGAGATAGTCACCTTCCAGTTTATATTCAAGCACGAGGTCGGTTTGTAAGGGAATTGGCAAATTCAATATTTCAAATATTTCAAAAGTATTTTTCGAATTTAATAAAGGTACATCAAGTACAATTTGAATTTTATTATCCATTAAAACTGTAGTGCAAGATAACACATTATAAAAGTACCAAATATTTGTCCTAGGATCATCTGGTAGTTTATAGTTTAATTGTAATTGATCTTCGATCTCAATTAATAATAATCTTAATTCGTCTGGTGATATAGTATTAACAGATACATGGTTCATAGATAACAAACTTAACTCAATTTCTAAGTCATTTAGATAAGTAAAAGCATTTTGAATAAAAAGTGTAATTTCCTTAATTATCAAATCAAGTTGTATATAAGAATGTACGAACTTTTCTAGCTCTACAAACTTTTGATCTGTCAGGGTTTTTAGCTCTTTGATTATATCATCAAGTTTATTAATACATTTCACAATATCTACTATACTCCTGCGGTTCTCTGAAACTTGTGTTTTGGTCAAATTTAACACAGATAAACTTAATCTTAAATCATGTATAATTTTATCTTGATTTTTCGCAAGTGTTTGAACATTCTGATTTATGTTATTCAAATCTTTTTCGGATATAGTCCCAAAAATTGCAGACATAACTTCTCCTACAAAAGGTAAGATGCTACGTTTGTTTCTTTTCTTTGTTATTGAACCTAAATTAGAATACTGATTGAAATTCTGTCGAACAGTTTGATACGTATTTTCAAGGAAGTTTAGCTCGATTTCAAGACTCAAAAATGTTTCCTTATAAACTGTCATATTTTTATGCTTATAAATCTCAGTGATTGTATTTATAATACTTCTAGTCTCATATATATCTTGTCTTACTTTATTTATAAACAATGTATAAGGTTCTAAGTCATGTACAAACGTTATCAACCATCGTGCATCGTTCATAACTACTTCATTAACTTTATGAAATATTACATTGTCTTTTACAACTAAGGAATTTACATTACATTGGCTAATGAACAAAAATGTGAGGACAAGTAAAATCATCTTTGGTTCATCTGAAATTATAAATCCAATACATCAACTAGGTAGTACCTAAAGCGTACTATTCAGTTCAGACACAACAACCAAACAATTTCATGTACCAAACATTCCAGTGACATTTAATTTGCCTAAATGTCAAACATAAATTTAATTCATACTTATACGTAGTGAAATTTATAGAGACAATGTACACAATTATATTTAAGCATTGCATACCATATACATTCTAATAAACATCATGAGTGGCTATATATAATATATTCATCAAAGATTCAATTTATGTGTTGTAATAAAAACGACATAAACTCATATAATCAGGACTTAACCTGAACAGAAATACTCTGAGAATAAACGCACCTCAGAACAACATGATAGTTAACATCCAGGAGTTGACCTGACAAAAAATGAAGTGAGGATAAATGCACCTCGATACAAATTAACAAGAAATACATGAAAATCAATACTCAGGAGTTGACCTGACAAAAAGTGAATTGAGGATAAATGCACCTCGGAATAACTCAACATAATGGAGCTCCCAAATAGATACTCCATCCAATTTACCCAATGACACAACATTGGTGAGGTCTCTTAGAATAAACTAGTTATAGATCAATAACTTATTACACATATACAACAGTTGCGGAGTCAATCTCCATTTCATCTTGACTTTGAGTCAAATGTAAGTCATAATCATTATTCATCACTGGTGATTCTGGCTCGTCTAAGTCAGAATTATCGGTCATTTTGTTGTTACGGGCCTTAAGTCGGCGTGAAAGCTCTAACAACGGAATATCATCCTCAGAGTCCGAATTGTCTCTCTCTTTTCTATATCTCTTAACTAATTCTGAAAGTGGCATGTCGATTTCTGAGTCAGAACTAGAATCTGATTCATGGGGTGAGTCTGGTGGTATTGCATAATTTTGTTTTCTTATAGGCCTATGCATTGTTTGTGGTTCAATTTCATCCCAATCAATGTTTGCAAGTCTAAGCAACTCCGCATGAACTTTGGCAGTAGAATTGTCTAATTGATTTTTAATTATGTAAGTAGCAGGACCAATTTTTTCTAAGATTCTATAGTGTGATTTCCATTTAACATCTAACTTATTTTGTTTTCTATTATTTTTGTAAAACACAGGATCACCAATCTGAAAATCAGTCAATTTTGTATTTTTATCATGGTAGTATTTTTGTTTTTGCTTTGCCTTTTTCATGTTTCTGCGGACAAATGTAAAAGCTTTATGTTGTTCCTGCAAACCAATTTCATGCGGTTCTTGACCATAATATTTTCTTCTTAACTTAAACAAGCTGTCAACTGGTAAAACTACATCTCTATTATATAGAAGGTAGAACGGTGAGAATTTAGATGATTCACTAATATTAAATCGGATAGCTGCTAAGGCTTGGTTCAAATATAAATCCCAAGTACGCTGATCTTCAATGACCTTTTTTGATAGTACATCATGTAGGGTACGGTGAAAACGTTCAACCTTTGCATTTGATTGAGGATGGTATACGCTAGTTAATATATGATTTATATTCAAATTTTGCATTACTTTTCGGACAACTTTGTTCACATTTTCTGTACCATTGTCTGTGACTATTTGCAGCGGACAACCATAGCGTGGGAATATTTCTTCAAGTAATAAATGAGCTACAGTTTCACTTTCTTTATTCGGAGTGCTGAAAGCTTCGGGCCAGCCACTGTACCAATCTACGAATGAAATTATGTATCTATTACCGGACAGTGTAGTTGGGTATGGGCCAGATACGTCTAAGCTCAACTTTGCCATAGCGTATGGTGGCTGATCTGTTTCTTGTAATGGCTGTTTGACTTTTTGTAACGACCTAGATTGGCATAAAGTGCATGCACTAACATAGTCATACAATTCTTTGAACAATTTAGGCCAGTAGTATTTGTTTCTTATAGAATCGTAACATTTCTGAACTCCCATGTGACCATTTTCATCGTGATATTGCCGAATAACTAAATTCTTTAAATGTTTTGGGACATATATTCTTAACCTAGCTTCTCCATCTGGATCACTCAAATAATAGACCAGATTTTCAATTAACATAAAGCGTCTTGTATCTTTAGAGTCATCACCACGCAACAACAAAGATTTGATTTTCGTAATAGATTCGTCCTTATCTTGCTCACTGACTGAATCTAAGCCGGATATAATTTCACTAGGCTTTTGTAAATTATCTTCTGAGGGTATCTCACAAGATGCATATTGCTTAGGGTCAAATTCGTTCGAATTTATGATATTTACCTCGAATGTGTTTGCACTAACATCACACTCAATTGGCTCTTGACCTTTATCATTATTATCACCCGTGAATGCATTTCGAGATAGTAGGTCACTAAAATTATTATCAACCCCTCTAATGTACTCAATAGTACAGTTATATCCCGCAATACTGAGAGCCCAAAGTTGAACTTTCTTATTCTGCATTGGAGATTCCAACAAATACTTTAAAGGTTTGTGATCTGTTTTAATCACAAATTCTGCATTGTGTAAGTAGTAATCTAATTTTTGTAACGAATAGAAAATTGCATACGCTTCCTTTTCAATAACTGAGTACTTGCATTGACTTTTATTCAACTTGTGTGATAGAAAATAAATAGGCTTCTCAACTGTTGTGCGAAAAGAACCTGGAATATTTTTTAATTCTTTAACATCACACTCTTGTGTAAGAACTGCACCAATGCACGTGTCTGATGCATCTGTATACAAGGTATACTTTTTATTTGGGTCAGGGTAGACTAGCAAAGGGACTACAGTCAAACTTTCTTTCAAATAATCAAATGATTTTTGACACTGTTCAGTCCATTTAAAATGTGCATGTTTTCTGGTTACATTGATTATTGGTTCTGCTATTGCGGAGAAGTTCGGTATGAATTTTCTGTAATAAGAAGCTGCACCAATGAATTGGCGACAGTTTTTCACAGACGTTGGAGTTGGCATGAATCTGATTGCTTCAACCTTTTTAGGGTCAGGTTTAATACCATGTTCATCGATTATAAATCCTATATAATTCGTCTCTGATTGTAGAAAACTACACTTCTTAAGTTTTAATTTTAAACCATGCTGTCTTAACCTTTGGAAAACTTCATCAATATGTTTTAAGTGTTGGTCAAGAGATTTGCTAAATATCAAGATATCATCTAGATACGCAACTGCAAATTCTGATATACCCTGCAATACTATAGACATCAATTCTTGGAATATACTTGGTGCATTTGAAAGACCAAAAGGCATTTTATTGAACTCGAATAGCCCTTTATGACATGCGAAGGCGGTGAGTTGTTTACTTTCCTCACTAACTAATACCTGCCAATAGCCGCTCTTAAGATCAAGGCTTGTAAAATACTTAGATTTATTGAGTAAAGCCAACACATCATCGATCAAAGGTAATGGAAAAGAGTTCTTGACTGTGATTTCATTTAACTTGCGATAATCAACACAAAACCTTTTCGAACCATCCTTTCTGTCAACAATTACAACCGGAAAACTCCAAGGTGACCTTGAACGACGAATAACCTTAGCTTCTAACATTTCGTCCACAGCTTCGTCAATAACCTCTCTATTTTTCAACGGTGTCCTATATGGCCTTTGATTAATGGGAACATGATCACCAACATTAATTTTCATCTTAACAGTATCGGTATAACCCAAATCAGAGTCCTTTTTAGCAAAAAGATCACAATTCTTAAAAATCAAATTCTCAATTTTTCTTCTATATTTATCATCTACATGTAGATCACTTAAGTCAACCTCTGAATCGTCTTTATGATTTTTAATCAATGATTTAACTGTATTAACTTCCATCGAGTCTACCTTTGAAATTCTTGCAACTAAACCATGTCTATAAATAGTTTGATGTTTGTCAGAATTATTAACTATTAGTACTGGAATCAACCTTTTGTTATTTAAATTAGAGACTGAATTTATTATTTGTAACCCTGGTTCATTTACCAAGAATCCTCTATCAATTTGCATGACTTCATAACTTTGATTAGAAGGTAAATCAGGATTATTTCTTACTTTACCATAGCACAGTTTAGCAGATCTAGGTTTGATTGTAATTCTTTTATTTACTCTCACTGTAGAAGCTATGTGAATATCTTCAACTAAGTCAGCATAAAATTTTTCTTTAACTCTAATTTTCGTTAAGTCCAAATAAATTCTAACTCTATTTTCTTTCATAAAATCGAGACCTAAGATGAGATTTCTATTTAAATTGTCTACAATTTGAAATTCTTGATTAATCTCTGTACCAGCTATTTTGAATGTAACGTTAACACATCCCAAAACTTTCAGTGGCGTAGCACTAGCAGACTGCAACTCAATGTTTTTAGACCTTAACTTAGGTTTAACCTTAAGTTTGTCATACACTCTCTTATGCATTAACGAAACCTCAGCGCCAGTATCAACTAAAGATCTATAAGACTGATTAAAAATTTTAATTATGCACGAATTTGGATTACCAGATGTTTGAATTTTGTATTTACTTTTACTTAGTTTATTTTTATTACTCTTCTCATTGACCTCAACATGAGAAGAGCTATTTAGTTTAAATGTTTTTGTCCAAATGAAAATTCTTTTCCAAACAACCGACCATGCCCTTGAGATTTTGAAGGTCTACCCAATTCACAATCAACACTAATGTGTCCTTCTTTATTACAATTAAAACATCTGACTACATTTACTTTCCTACATACTGAAGCCTTATGTCCTGGCTTACTGCATTTAAAACATTTGGATTTTCGCATGTGCGATACATCCATTGGTTCATGACCATTAGAACTACCCGAACTATTAGTCGAGTCTTCCTTTGCATGTGTGATGTTTACTCTTTGTCTCAAAGTATTTTCGTTAGTTGCTATGGCTAACGCTTCATTCAAATTTCCAGGGTTTCTTCTTAAAATTGTTATTTTAAGGGAATCATTTGTTAATCCCATTACAAAGAAATCAATCAACTGCGCGCCAACCACTGGGTCATTGATATTCGCGAAAGCAACCTCCGCTATCGAAATTAACCTTTCGGCATATTGTTGGAGACCCTCCCCAGATTTTTGTTTGACTTGCCTTAGCATCGTAAGGGCGATATGAGGATCTTTAATGTCTGAGAAAGCTATAGCTAGAGCTCTCTTTAGTTCTTGCCATGTTGCTGCGGGCTGTTCTTCTCTATGTCTGGCAATAAAGCCACTAACTGCCCCCCTTGCCGTTTGATAAGCAAGCATGATACACGTGTTCTCCTCCAAATGTGTGAGAACTCGATATTTTTCAATCGATTTAACCCATTCTCTAAACTGTTGAGGGTTTCCGCCAAATTCGGGAACGACATTTTTAACACCTTGCGATGCCAAAACCGTAGTTATATTCTGCATTTGATGAGACAGATTTGTGAAGACTTCAGCAAATTCAGCCATTATTAATTCTTAATAAATGTGATCTTAAAAAATATCAAAAATCTAAAATTTATCTGAATCTAAATTAATAAATTAATTTATTCATTGAATTCAAACTCTTTTTAAACTTAGTACAACTAAATTCAAAAATTCAAAATTTCTAGCCTAGCATGATCATTGTCAGTTTTTTTTCAAAATTATATATCTACTTAAAATTCATATCATCGCGATCGGCCAATGTCCAAAAATGCTACAGAATAAAAGAGGACTTACCAACTCGAATCCTGGTCACGCAGCACCAATTAACGCCTTGTAACGTTACCATGACCATCAATCCAAAACAAACTCAACTCAAAACTTCTTCTGATCGTATAGTGGTTTATTAAAATTGTTTATAACACAAGTTCGTTACTCGAGTTGTCTTTTAATTCTTAGCATAATTTGAAAATTTAAGTCTGACAAAAAAACTCTACATAAAAATCTAAAAATCAATCTTCAAACTCCAATCTAATCTCTAGTCTAACCAAAATACATCTCAATCTCGATCTTAACTCAAGCTCCTACTCAAACCTCTGCTTAAGCCCTTGTCTCGGCTCTTCTGTCTATTCAAAACGGCGCACGACCTTTTATAGTATAAATGAACAAAGAAATGTCGTCATGTCCTTCACCCAGCCTCGCACTTTCCAATTATAAAAATGATGAAATTTTAACATGTAGTCCAATCATGACGGGAACAAAAGATTGCATCACATTATGAAATTCGTTCACTAGGACGATGCAACACCTGCAAAAGTCGGTGAGCAAAACAAGTTGACCTTTGATGGAACAAAGGGATTCCACATCCTTTATGTCTATAACCTACGTGATCAGAATCATGCGCTATATAACACGTGCATAATTCTTCGTGTAAACAGGTTGACGTTTAGAGAGACAAAGGATTGGCACCTCATAATGTCTGCAATCTATCCCAGTAGGTCAATGCTATAGCATGCCTACTTGTCACCAGAATCTCGGTGAACAAATAATTTAACATTTAACTTTTGCCAAAAATACTTGAGGCTGTGCCAATTTAACTTATCGTGCATTCTGGCTGTGTGAAAGGTATGTCCGACTATGGAAAGTGTTAACTAATCATCATAAAATTCTTAATTCCCAAAAGCAATTACGTTACATACGTGCCTCTCCGCTCCGTAGACTCTCTATATGTACTATATGTACATGCACGTAGCAAAAAAATAGGTAAACAATGGTGACCTAGTTCCGGTTTCTGGCTCGGGTCCAACCCAGAACGCCGACCCGGCGACCTGGGTGTCGAACCGACCCGGCTAGGACCGGTTTTGGGGCGAGTTACGTGCCCTTGTCTCCGCTCCGTAGACTCTCTATATGTACTATATGTACATGCACGTAGCAAAAAAATAGGTAAACAATGGTGACCTAGTTCCGGTTTCTGGCTCGGGTCCAACCCAGAACGCCGACCCGGCGACCTGGGTGTCGAACCGACGCGGCTAGGACCGGTTTTGGGTCGAGTTACGTGCCCTTGTCTCCGCTCCGTAGACTCTCTATATGTACTATATGTACATGCACGTAGCAAAAAATAGGTAAACAATGGTGACCTAGTTCCGGTTTCTTGCTCGGGTCCAACCCAGAACGCCGACCCGGCGACCTGGGTGTCGAACCGACCCGGCTAGGACCGGTTTTGGGGCGAGTTACGTGCCCTTGTCTCCGCTCCGTAGACTCTCTATATGTACTACATGTATATGTACATGCACGTAGCAAAAAAATAGGTAAACAATGGTGACCTAGTTCCGGTTTCTTGCTCGGGTCCAACCCAGAACGCCGACCCGGCGACCTGGGTGTCGAACCGACCCGGCTAGGACCGGTTTTGGGGCGAGTTACGTGCCCTTGTCTCCGCTCCGTAGACTCTCTATATGTACTATATGTACATGCACGTAGCAAAAAAAATAGGTAAACAATGGTGACCTAGTTCCGGTTTCTGGCTCGGGTCCAACCCAGAACGCCGACCCGGCGACCTGGGTGTCGAACCGACCCGGCTAGGACCGGTTTTGGGGCGAGTTACGTGCCCTTGTCTCCGCTCCATAGACTCTCTATATGTACTATATGTACATGCACGTAGCAAAAAAATAGGTAAACAATGGTGACCTAGTTCCGGTTTCTGGCTCGGGTCCAACCCAGAACGCCGACCCGGCGACCTGGGTGTCGAACCGACCCGGCTAGGACCGGTTTTGGGGCGAGTTACGTGCCCTTGTCTCCGCTCCGTAGACTCTCTATATGTACTATATGTACATGCACGTAGCAAAAAAATAGGTAAACAATGGTGACCTAGTTCCGGTTTCTGGCTCGGGTCCAACCCAGAACGCCGACCCGGCGACCTGGGTGTCGAACCGACCCGGCTAGGACCGGTTTTGGGGCGAGTTACGTGCCCTTGTCTCCGCTCCGTAGACTCTCTATATGTACTATATGTACATGCACGTAGCAAAAAAATAGGTAAACAATGGTGACCTAGTTCCGGTTTCTGGCTCGGGTCCAACCCAGAACGCCGACCCGGCGACCTGGGTGTCGAACCGACCCGGCTAGGACCGGTTTTGGGGCGAGTTACGTGCCTCCCCGCTCCGTAGACTCTTTATATGTACTATATGTACATGCACGTAGCAAAAAAATAGGTAAACAATGGTGACCTAGTTCCGGTTTCTGGCTCGGGTCCAACCCAGAACGCCGACCCGGCGACCTGGGTGTCGAACCGACCCGGCTAGGACCGGTTTTGGGGCGAGTTACGTGCCCTTGTCTCCGCTCCGTAGACTCTCTATATGTACTACAATGTACATAGAAGCTTTTCCAGCACCAGATAAAAGCTCGGATACAATCATACACTTATTAATTAATGAAATTTATAGTAGATATTCATGTCCGATAAGGTTCATTACAGATAATGGCTCAGAATTTACAAGTCGTGCCTTTACAGAAACATTGCAAGAGTTAAATATTGAACATATAAAAACTACACCTTACAGACCTGAAGGCAACTCAATTAATGAACGCTCACATGCAACCCTCAATAACATTTTATCTAAACAGGTACAGGAGAATGTCAATCAATGGGATATTTATCTGAGTCTTACAGTAGCAGCCATGCGCTTTAGTACGTCTGAAAGTAGTAAACATACTCCATTCTTTTTGCTATACAACAGAGATCCCGTTCTCCCCATAGACAATTTACTCAAACCTAGACGCAAATATCAGGGAGAGGATTACTTTAAAATCATCTTACAAGAAAATCACAAATCATTCTTAAAAGTCAGAAAACAACTTAAGAAATCTAGGCGAAAAAACGCAGAACAAGTCAATCGCAAAGCGAAAGATATTAAATTTGAGATAAATGATCCGGTATACTATAAAAAATTTCAAAGAAACACTAAATTAGGTATTAAGTGGAAACCATATTTTAGAATAATAGAACAAACCACGCCATTACATTATGTCATTAAAAATCAGTTGGATAACTCTACAGTTAAAGTACATGCCGATCAGATAAGACTGGCAAATATTGATGAATGGCCTATGCCAATAATCCCTAACACCAGACCGTTTAGAAAGGCACAATTGGCATGCAAGTTGGACAGTTCAAGTCAATCAAGCGAGACCAACTTGAGTCATTCAAGTGAGTCAGATAATGCAAATCAAAACGAAGTTGTTTTACCTCCCATTACTCGACAAATTTGTCAACGTAGGATAAATTCAGAATCTGAGGACGAAATTCCGCTTGCAGAATTACAGCAGCATTTAAGGCAAAAAGAAAGAGATATTGCTCTTACAGAGGATAGTGCAGAAGCCATGACAAAATTAGTAGGTCAAAATTATGAAGACATAGGTAGCGATGACAGTTTTAGTACAGCAATTAGTCATAACGTCAACAGCGACTGTCTAGCTAGTATGGACAGTTTACATTCAAGCGAACAATTGTTAGGAAATACATCAGATATATCATCTGATCACAACATGCACATAAATACAGTGACAGCTAAACGCCACAGGCAAAAATCCAGTAAGCAAAGTACAAGGAAGGCGTTAGCAAAATGTCTGTCAGGCTTGTCCATTTTGTTAGAGAAAAGTTAATGATACATTAATTACAACTGTATACTAATTAGTTCTTTTATTAAATTTTAGGTAGAAAGATATTAATAAAGAATTAGCCTGCTGCTATTAATAAAGAATTAGCCTGCTGCTTATTTGGTTAAATTTTTTCTTTCATTTTCATTGCACTTAAAATAAAATTAAATAATGGCTTGTACTTTCTACCAATTGGTCATGAATTTCCTGACGACTGTAGTTGCAACTGGAAGAAAATTCCAAGAGGTACACATGAGTCATCAGGAAATGTACAATATATAAAAAGAAATATTCGTGACGGATATTCTAAGTAAAATTTAACAAGAACATACATATGCTGCATATCTTGTGCTAGAAGACTTTTTAGAAGACATGTCTTGCGCACTGTATGACAGCAATTTTTTGGAACAGAAATTTAGATTAGGTAGCGACGACGAACTGACACTTAGACAGTTGGTCAATTCGGAAATCGAAATTACAGAACAGATACTTCCCGAATATATGAAGGGGGATCTAAAGCTTTACATAGATTACGTTCATCATATGCAGTTTCAATATTGTAGATGGGGATAATCTTGTCAGATAGATCTTTTTTTTAAAAAAAGAGTATCTTTTTAGGCCCTTTTGGTTACTAATTCTCCTTTATTTTTCAGTCATGGATATCCAAACTTTGCTGGTATCCCTATCAATATTTACTGTCACGAATAGCTTCAACAATTTCGAAAATGTAATTTTTCAAAAACTTAACTCAGTATCTGTCACCAGAGCTCATTGGAAATTAGCATTGTTTCTGGATACTTCGGTATTCAAGCATTGTTTAAATAACATCGACAACAAACTAATTGAAACTAAACATGTTCTAGGAAATATGTCAAACAATTTTAGGAGGGATGATAAAACATTAGATAGTTTGGCGTTCACACAATCTCTAACAAATTTACAAACAGAAATAAATTCTATTAGGAGAACTCACGAAAATGTGATGACATCATACTTAGATTATCAAAGTTTAGCACATAGACAAATCCGCTCTTTACTTCCGTTGGGAGGCGTTCTTAAATTTTTATTCGGGACGGCCGACGAAAATGACATTCAAAAAATAAAAACTCATGTGAGAAAGTTAGAAAATAATCAGAAATCTATTATACATGTTTTGGAAAATAACTTATCAATACTTAATGTATCAAGGCAACAGATTTCAGAAAATCGACAATCTATAAATAGTGTTATTGGAGTTCTTGCTCGCTTAGATGAAAATTTGAACCATCTCAAATCAAAAACTGATGTATCTATAGCAGCCTTACAAGACTATACAGTAAATTATAACCATTTAAAATTAATTATTGATGAGATAAGTCAGGCTTGCCTTCATGCTTCATTACACGTGGAAGAATTTAAGAATCAATTGAATATGCTAGCAACAAGAAAGTTATTCCCTAGCTTAATTTCACCTTCTCACTTTAGACAATTATTAATAGATATTAAATCTAAATTACCTAGTCATTTCGCTCTATCTGCTAATCCAGAGGAAGAACTATGGCATTACTATGAAACTTTAACATGTGATACCGTCATCTCTCAAGAGAAAGTTCTCATTTTAATTGATTTACCCCTATTAGAGGTTGAGAACTATTTCGATGTTTTTAAAGTTTTAAATTTTGAAGCTCCTTTCATACCTAAAGACAAATCTCAGCATGATGAACCAATACAAATGTCAGCTAAATATTTGATAGAGTCCGACAGTTTTATAATCGACAAAGGCAGAACAAAATACGCTATGCTTCCACAAAATGAATTTAATACTTGCAGCAGCCAAAGAACATGCTACATTGAAAGTGCATTTTATAGCACAGGTACAAGTCATGTATGCATAATAGCGCTATTTATGGGACAGACATACAATGTAGACAAATATTGTAAACAAATTATTATACCAAACTCAAATTTACCTCAGGCGCAATATTTAGACAAAGGTCAATGGGTAATTGTAAGCCATCGTGATTTAAAATTAATTACCGTATGTCCAAATAAACCAAACATTCAAGACACTAAAATAGCAAAAGCGCCTATTAGTATAATCAAATTACCTATGAATTGCAAGGCTTACAATGATAAATTTATTCTTAAAGCATGGTTTGCGAACTCGTCAGAAATAACTTTGCCAAATGGAGATGATATCATTTTACCGAATATTACCGAGTTTAGAATATGGAAACCTATTCACAAATCGTTCATTAATCTGTCAAAAATAGATATTCCGGATAATCTACAAAAAATTCAAAGTATTCCAATGACTTCCATGATAGAAAAATTAGAATCAATCAAAAACCAACATGAAATATCGATGGATGATACTGGCATACCAACTTACATTATTGTTATTATAGCAATATCTGCTACTATGGGCTTTGGTGTAGTTTTATTAGTTTTTATTAAGTACAAATTAAGCAATAGGCTAAGGTCTAAAAAGGGTTACATGTCGGCTATTCGTGACCCCCAAAGAGGTTCAGCGGCTTTACATAGCTTGGCGCAAAATGAGAGGTTGGTTGGCTTGCAATCGCACGTGGGTAAAGAAGATTCTCTGGGTCTGTATAAGACATCTAAAGGTGAAAAAATTGCCTCAGCACCACCACGGATTGCCAACAACGACATTAGGAATGCTAGCCTGATGTCAAGACTTTATCCGTTGACCGTAAATAACAATTGAGACAACGGTTAACAAAGATTCACCAAACAACGAGATATAACAATGGTGAAAATTATTACTTAGTTTAGAAAACATGGATTTTCCAAAAGAAGCAAGCTTATTAATGGCTGTTACAACTAAACAGCAACAATATAAACATTACGTATGTCAAATTATAATGTAGAACTTTCAGACTTAGACATTGTAGTGTGAACAACGATATAATGGTATAAATAAATTCAATGGTGAAATGTTACATATTGGAAGAAATTATAAAATGGTGGATATAACAAAATGGTGGATATAACAAAATGGTGAAAAAATACAGAAAGTAAACTACGATATAATGGTATAAATAAATTCAATGGTGAAAATGGTACATATTGGAAGAAATTATAAAATGGTGGATATAACAAAATGGTGGAAAATACAGAAAGAACAACATAAGTTCAACGAAACATCAAAATTCTATTAACTATAGAATTTCTTAAAAAGATACGTACCTATACACCTCTTATTACAACGTTGATGTCAAAATTGTTTTACAATATTAATGCGTACCTATACACCCCTTATTACAACGTTGATGTCAAAATTGTTTTACAATATTAATGCATCAGTCATAGTACATATTTATATGTACCATGTACGCCTATTTAACCTTAGGGTTTTAGTGTTAATTATAGCGGAAAAGTCCCCAATCCGCTGTCAAAAGGTGATAATTGATTGTCACAGTATACCGGATGATAATCACCGGGTAATTTTCGATAATTATAAATTGATATAATTATTATTGCGGATTGCACAGGAATTGAAAGGGAAATAACATTTAAGTACTTAGATTTAAATTGTTTATGATTAAATTAGTATATTTTGAGAGTATATGTTGAGAATTTATTATTGATTTAAATTTATGGGTTTTGGTTGTTGTAAAGATTTTATGATATTATTGAAGGAATGATTGTTGTGTATGAGTGTTGTGTTCATTCTATGATTTTGTATGTTGCAGACATGTTGAAAAACTATAGATCAGAAAGATGGCCATCAGTAAATTCACGGGAAAAATGTATATTCCAAATAATTGATTAATAATACACAACAAAACCAGAGATATACAAATAAACAATTAGCAATAGACAACAACACCAGTGATATAAAGGTGAAAACAACTTGGACAAAATGTGGTAGTGACAGTGAAAATTCAAAATGGAACTTACAAATGGAATATTGACATTGTAATTTTTAAGCAGAAACTCTAATAAACTTTCCCGATATTGTAAACCGATTGTCGGTATGAATTTACTGATTGGCTAATAAAAATAAAATAAAATATAAAAAAAAACGCGTATTAAATTGCTCATTATCATATTATTGTTATTGTAGGTATTGTTTATGTAACTTTGATGTTGTTATTATCATGCATATTTGTTGATTGTTGATATGATATTATTACTAATAAATATTTTGGGTGACGGGTTATTAACATTTTCAGGTTAGATCTAGAACAAAATAATAAAATTTCTATATTGTTACGTTCAATTAAATTTTTTTTGAATTATTATTCAGGAACGACATATATGATGTTTTAATTTTATATCACTAGAAATATTAAAAGTAATTTAATATTTCTCTTTTTGGAAAAGGAAATGTTACATAATTTACATATATGATATGTATATTATGTTGATTCATGTATAAATTATTAGGTTGAGAGGTCACAAGTTGATCATATATGTCGTGTCCTACAATTATATGTCATGTATGTTTTGTTAGTAATGACTTTGTCCAGGGAGTAGCTGGTCAAGCTGTCATATTTGACTTGTTATTAATTACTTTGTCCTGGTATGAGTGTTCCAAGTCTACGCATTGTAGCTTGAGAAGACAATTTTATGTACACGTATACACTAATTAGTATATCTTATGTAATTGAGAATTGACTATATATATCAAGAATAAAACATGCATATTCAGTTCTGATTTGGAAAACGTAACACGTAGTTTGTATTTCTTTACCCTGACTATACGACACCAAAATGTGCAATTTCTTGAATTTTCTGCATACGCGGACCTGTCGCAAAGTTCAAAATTTCACGAAAAAATTTTTTCTCCAGTTTTGGCCTAAGAAGGTCCCAGGGGGTCCGAATGTAAGTTTCCTCAGCGTCATAGGTGGACCTTAGCCCCAAAAACCTGTTTTAAGGGGGTCAGACAGCTCTGAAGGCAATAGTGCAGAATTTTCATATTTGGGACCCCTGAAGTGACGCTAAGTTTTACGCTCAAAAACTGACATTTTCTGCCTACGCGCACCTGTCCAACAAGTACAGTTTTTATGCCAGGCTTAAATAAAAAGCCTATGAAATCCCCACTTTTGGCCTGGAAATGCCCCGGGAGACAATGACATTGTCATCCCGGGGCATTTCCAGGCCAAAGTGGGGATTTCATAGGCGGTTCCGGTCCATCTCCAACGGATATAGCGCGCAAACGCCTGCGTGGCTGGGCTTTCACACCTCTGAGATGAATAGAACTGAGTATCCCTGTTAATTACAGTAGGAAACCATTGAGAAACATTACCTGGCCTCACCCTTTCCCGTTTGACTTGCGAACCCCGGTTATGCCCGTTTCCTTGACCGATTTGACTTCACCGACCAACCCCACCCACCAACCTGCCCGTTTGGCGACTCTGAATCCTCCGCACCAAAATGTGCAATTTCTTGAATTTTCTGCATACGCGGACCTGTCGCAAAGTTCAAAATTTCACGAAAAAATTTTTTTCTCCAGTTTTGGCCTAAGAAGGTCCCAGGGGGTCCAAATGTAAGTTTCCTCAGCGTCATAGGTGGACCTTAGCCCCAAAAACCATTTGTAAGGGGGTGAGACAGCTCTGAAGGCAATAGTGCAGAATTTTCATATTTGGGACCCCTGAAGCGCAAAATCGAGGCCCCCGCTATCCGCGCCCCTTTAGGACCCCGGTTTCGCGCTTCACCTTGACGGACTTGACCCCCTGAACAGACCCCACCACCCTTGGGGCGGTTTCGTGACGCTAAGTTTTACGCTCAAAAACTGACATTTTCTGCCTACGCGCACCTGTCCAACATGTACAGTTTTTATGCCAGGCTTAAATAAAAAGCCTATGAAATCCCCACTTTTGGCCTGGAAATGCCCCGGGAGACAATGACATTGTCATCCCGGGGCATTTCCAGGCCAAAGTGGGGATTTCATAGGCGGTTCCGGTCCATCTCCAACGGATATAGCGTGCAAACGCCTGCGTGGCTGGGCTTTCACACCTCTGAGATGAATAGAACTGAGTATCCCTGTTAATTACAGTAGGAAACCATTGAGAAACATTACCTGGCCTCACCCTTTCCCGTTTGACTTGCGAACCCCGGTTATGCCCGTTTCCTTGACCGATTTGACTTCACCGACCAACCCCACCCACCAACCTGCCCGTTTGGCGACTCTGAATCCTCCGCACCAAAATGTGCAATTTCTTGAATTTTCTGCATACGCGGACCTGTCGCAAAGTTCAAAATTTCAGGAAAATTTTTTTTCTGCAGTTTTGGCCTAAGAAGGTCCCAGGGGGTCCGAATGTAAGTTTCCTCAGCGTCATAGGTGGACCTTAGCCCCAAAAACCTGTTTTAAGGGGGTCAGACAGCTCTGAAGGCAATAGTGCAGAATTTTCATATTTGGGACCCCTGAAGCGCAAAATCGAGGTCCCCACTATCCGCGCCCCTTTAGGACCCCGGTTACGCGCTTCACCGTGACTGACTTGACCCCCTGAACAGACCCCACCACCCTTGGGGCGGTTTCGTGACGCTAAGTTTTACGCTCAAAAACTGACATTTTCTGCCTACGCGCACCTGTCCAACAAGTACAGTTTTTATGCCAGGCTTAAATAAAAAGCCTATGAAATCCCCACTTTTGGCCTGGAAATGCCCCGGGAGACAATGACATTGTCATCCCGGGGCATTTCCAGGCCAAAGTGGGGATTTCATAGGCGGTTCCGGTCCATCTCCAACGGATATAGCGTGCAAACGCCTGCGTGGCTGGGCTTTCACACCTCTGAGATGAATAGAACTGAGTATCCCTGTTAATTACAGTAGGAAACCATTGAGAAACATTACCTGGCCTCACCCTTTCCCGTTTGACTTGCGAACCCCGGTTATGCCCGTTTCCTTGACCGATTTGACTTCACCGACCAACCCCACCCACCAACCTGCCCGTTTGGCGACTCTGAATCCTCCGCACCAAAATGTGCAATTTCTTGAATTTTCTGCATACGCGGACCTGTCGCAAAGTTCAAAATTTCAGGAAAATTTTTTTTCTGCAGTTTTGGCCTAAGAAGGTCCCAGGGGGTCCGAATGTAAGTTTCCTCAGCGTCATAGGTGGACCTTAGCCCCAAAAACCTGTTTTAAGGGGGTCAGACAGCTCTGAAGGCAATAGTGCAGAATTTTCATATTTGGGACCCCTGAAGCGCAAAATCGAGGTCCCCACTATCCGCGCCCCTTTAGGACCCCGGTTACGCGCTTCACCGTGACTGACTTGACCCCCTGAACAGACCCCACCACCCTTGGGGCGGTTTCGTGACGCTAAGTTTTACGCTCAAAAACTGACATTTTCTGCCTACGCGCACCTGTCCAACAAGTACAGTTTTTATGCCAGGCTTAAATAAAAAGCCTATGAAATCCCCACTTTTGGCCTGGAAATGCCCCGGGAGACAATGACATTGTCATCCCGGGGCATTTCCAGGCCAAAAGTGGGGATTTCATAGGCGGTTCCGGTCCATCTCCAACGGATATAGCGCGCAAACGCCTGTGTGGCTGGGCTTTCACACCTCTGAGATGAATAGAACTGAGTATCCCTGTTAATTACAGTAGGAAAACATTGAGAAACATTACCTGGCCTCACCCTTTCCCGTTTGACTTGCGAACCCCGGTTATGCCCGTTTCCTTGACCGATTTGACTTCACCGACCAACCCCACCCACCAACCTGCCCGTTTGGCGACTCTGAATCCTCCGCACAGAAATGTGCAATTTCTTGAATTTTCTGCATACGCGGACCTGTCGCAAAGTTCAAAATTTCAGGAAAATTTTTTTTCTCCAGTTTTGGCCTAAGAAGGTCCCAGGGGGTCCGAATGTAAGTTTCCTCAGCGTCATAGGTGGACCTTAGCCCCAAAAACCTGTTTTAAGGGGGTCAGACAGCTCTGAAGGCGATAGTGCAGAATTTTCATATTTGGGACCCCTGAAGCGCAAAATCGAGGCCCCCAGTGGCTACAGAGCCCCAAAGTCGCGTCTCCTCCTAGTGTCGGTAGATTTGCACGGGGTTTCTCGGTACCTGAACCTGGTGGGTTTGGTGTTTAAACAGGTTTTTCCGGTGCCCTGGATGGTTAGCAACCTGACTGCAAAAAATCGCACTCGCACACCGACTTGCGCCATGGCAACAGAGCCGCAAAGTATACCGTGCAATATGGCTATATAGGGCTATAGAACAGCAAAAATAGGCGTCGCCTCCTGGTGTCGGGAGGTTTGCACGCGTTTTCTGTTACCTAAATGTAGTCAGTTACTTGTTTAAACACATTTCCCCGATGCCCTACGTAGTTAGCAACCCATTTGCACAAATGTCATACCTGTGCAGTGAGATGGGCAGTGGCTACAGAGCCCCAAAGTCGCGTTCCCCTCCTAGTGTCGGGAGATTTGCACGGGGTTTCTCGGTACCTGAACCTGGTGGGTTTGGTGTTTAAACACGTTTTTCAGGTGCCTGGTTGGTTAGCATCCTAACTGCAAAAAATCACACTCGCACACCGACTTGCGCCATGGCAACAGAGCCGCAAAGTATACCGTGCAATATGGCTATATAGGGCTATAGAACAGCAAAAATAGGCGTCGCCTCCTGGTGTCGGGAGGTTTGCACGCGTTTTTTGCTACCTAAATGTAGTCAGTTACTTGTTTAAACACATTTCCCCGATGCCCTACGTAGTTAGCAACCCATTTGCACAAAAATCATAGCTGCGCAGTGAGATGCGCAGTGGCCACAGAGCCCCAAATTCGCGTCTCCTCCTAGTGTCGGGAGATTTGCACGGGGTTTCTCGGTACCTGAACCTGATGGGTTTGGTGTTTAAACACGTTTTTCAGGTGCCCTGGATGGTTACATGTACCAACCTAACTGAAAAATATCGCACTCGCACACCGACTTGCGCCATGGCAACAGAGCCGCAAAGTATACCGTGCAATATGGCTATATAGGGGTATAGAACAGCAAAAATGGCCGCCTCCTCCTGGTGTCGCAAAGTTTGCACGCGTTTTTTGCTACCTAAATGTAGTCAGTTACTTGTTAAAACACATTTTTCCGATGCCCTACGTAGTTAGCAACCTATGTGCAAACAAATCATACCTGCGCAGTGAAATGCGCACTGGCTACAGAGCCCCAAAGTCGCCCCTCATCCTGGTGTCGCAATATTTGCATGGGGTTTCTCGGTACCTGAACCTGGTTGGTTTGGTGTTTAAACACGTTTTCAGGGGCCCTGGATGGTTAGCAACCTAACTGCAAAAAATCACACTCGCACACCGACTTGCGCCATGGCAACTAGTATGTCGGCCCAAGGCTAAAAAAAGTGGTTCGCTGTACTCATCGGTATATCAGCAATATTTTGATGGTTTTTTATAGAAAAAATTGTGCTCTTTACGAATCTGCCAGGTGATTTTTCAAATTTTGGGGCAGGAAGATGCTATTGGCCAAAAACCGATGACGTCACTAATTCCTAAAAATTCGCCTTTAAACTTTAAAAACGCATTGCGCGCTTATTTGTCATGTTTCGAACAAATAAATTTGGTTCTAAATAATGATATGCTTCGACTGTAAGATTTTGTAAATGTTTTGAAAATTATCGGGTGCTGGAAGCACTGATCATCAAAACAAGTGATTACGTCTCATTTTTAACAATTTCCGAGATATAACTTTCAAACGTCATTAATTCTATGTTCTAAATTATTTTTTTCAAAAAAATCGAATGTACGGAAGAATTGACCATACCATGAAGATAAAACATATATATTAGAACTATACTTGATGAAAAAACATTAGCAAATATCAGCTCCCTAACCAACCCTTACCAGTCACAGTTTTGTATATAGTCCTGCAGTAAAATGCCATATTCAAGGTGAACCCTGTACTTGAGTCCACACAAAGATATTTTGCAGTTTATATGTCTTTGAATGGTGCTGAATGAGAATCCGAGTAATGGCACCCTATGTTACCTGAATAATTTGCATAATATGCAAATTAAGTCCGCCATTATCGAAATTCCGTTTTTCCCTAATAACACAATAACCAACTTAGATAGGAATTTAAAATAAGTCTCCATACCCATGTTTTCATGGTCTAACTATCATATGGTACCAATTTCAGCTTGATCAGATCATTTAAATATGCAAATTTTATGCAAATGAGGTATTTTACTGAATACAATATTCGGGTTTTCTATACATTAAAAAGTCCTTTGTTTTTGCTTGCATATTTTGAGTAACATTTGGTTATGTAATATTAGTTTTGTACGTTTTAGACACAAATTTATCAAATGGAATTATTTAATCAGTGAATGATGATTTAAAGCTATGCAAAATATCTGAATTACACAATACAGTTATATTTGTTGTAGGACTATGCCTTTATACATTTCAAGATTGCACATACAGTTATGCCATTTTCTTTTATTTTTTTTGCCCGGATTATTTTATTCAGGTTTTGTATCTTCTAACAATGCTGATTAAGAAACCAAGTGAGGAAATTCTGACTTTCATATGAAATTTGCATAATATGCAAATTTATCCTCTCCCCATCACCAAAATTCCGTTTTTTGATAATAACATAATAACCAATTATGATAAAAAAAAATTGTGTCAGCTCCCATGTTTGTAGGATCTAGTTAACATATGATACCGCCTTCAGCATGATCAGGTGATTTGAATATGCAAATTATAAATTATAATTATAAGGATGAGGGTATATTTTAATACTAATTAAAGACCTCTATCAGATTACGATTTGCAGCAAGTTTTACGACAATTTACAAATAATTAAAGACAAAGCATTTAGACAGTATGTATTTAGTTTCGAAACTTTTGAAGACTTTTCATGATATTTGCATCTCAATGATCATTCATGACAAACATTAACATTATGCATTTTGCCTATGCGTCCATTACATGTGTATGTGATTTGTTTTATATTGGTGAACCTATATTGATGATCTTATTTATTATGACTATCATAGGTTCATTAAGTTTATTTTTATCTCTCATCTCTTTATAAGTTAAAGTTCTTGTATAGATAAACGAAATTCTATAAAAGAAACTATGGCCAGGTAATGCTTCTTATGTATACAATACATACATGTTCTTTACTGTAAATAGATTGTCAATTATAGTTTCCGTAATTTTTAAGTTGCCTTAATGAAAATAAGTCAAACAACTTTCTGATTTTGCAAGGAAACTATGTAAGGATGCATTTAACTGATTGAAATTACATACTATGCATAATATGTATAAGTCAACAAAATTAAAGTCGCTAATTAAGTCATACAAGGACAAAATGGTGCAGCAATGATTATGTATAGCATATGATAACACACGTAGTTTCATGTTTTACATTCCACTTAGTTGAGAAGTCAAATATGCACACAAATATGTAAAACTTTCCAGCTTCTACTATTTCAATAAAAATATCGATCAAATTGTGTCAATGACAGGATGTTCTTCATAATGATAAAATCGTCGCCTAAATCTAACAATGCTCTAACTACCAACTTTTTATTTTTGGGAAATCGACTTCAAAAGTTCAAAAGGTTATATCTTCGTTGTTTCAGTCTGTATAGACATGAGACTTGGTAGGCACATTTACAATGTTATTCCTCACATACTTTAAGAATATAATTGAAATATTATGAATAATAATGCTGAAAATTGCAAAAATGTGTTTGGAGATAGATCAAAATTCGCTTATTTTGGTTGATGCATCTCGTTTTAACATTGCGCATCTCCAAGAAGACATTGAAATGGTATTTGTGCACATTTTTTATAATTTTGAGTTTGTAACACTGCCTATGTTGCAGCACACATTTGTATGTTGGTATACACCGAAAATATGATGTCACTGGAGAGCAAAAACACGATAATCAAGTTATGTACTCCGAATGGACGAAAGGAGATAGAGCAATGTTCGAACGAGCTTCTATGGACTTAGAGCATTGTTAGAGTCAAATAGGACATAAAACGAGTGACGAAGACTTCATTTTGATCGGATAACAGTATTTTCAGCCCAAATATTGATCTATGTCCTGGAGATAGAGCAATGTTTACGCTGTGAGCAGAGAAAATGTGTGGAGATAAGATAATGTACGATTGGCGAATTGGGCTGTTTGACATGATATAGTCTCGAAACCTTTTTTAGAACAAGGTCATACAAGTCACTTAGGATGTTTATCTCATTTTTTTCAAAAATGGAGAAAGGACATTGTTAGATTGAGGCGACGAAATGGTTTTGAATTCAGTGGCTTCAATTTTACGAGCAACTGAAGATGTACTGTAAAATTAATTCATGTTCCAATTCTTGATTTTGGCTTAACGGCTCACCAAATCAAAATTCATACAACAGTGTGTGCAAACGAAAATTCTTAATAAAACTCCAGCACTTTAAACATTTATATTATTCGCATATGTTGCCTATTATGGTAATATCAGGCTATACGGAAATAAGTTAAACATTTAAACATTCATTTAATATTATTACATTGATTATGATTGGTATATGACTGGTCCCATGATCTATGTGGACATTCCAAATATTGAAATCCATCTGAGCAAAAATTCAGTCGCAATTGACAGATTGCTCAATTCAGTTAATTGGCATGGATAACTAGTTGAAATTCAAATTGAACCTGTATAATATATACATGATATCAAGCGGAAAACATGATAGCATTTAATAGTAAATTTTGTTTTACAATTCATGGTGGAATAAAGAGAAAATGTAAGACAATACCTTATTTCCATCAAATAAGAGTATTTATTTATTTAATTCAATTTATTTACGCATTGCGTCATACAAAATGACTTTGAGTCAACGAGGCAGATTGGCACATTATAATCATTTGTTTGACAACAATGATACACAAAAGTTAAGCATTAAAAAATTACTAGTGTATGTTAGGCAAAATATCATATGTTGAAGTATTAAATTTGAATGTAAATCATAAACTCGAAAAACAGTAAACTTGAAATAACTTATTTGCATACATTTGCATATATACAATAATCTGATCATTTTAAATGTGGTATCATATGATAGCTAGACACCAAAACATAGGTGCAGACACAGATTTTGAAATTGTATCATACATGTAATTGGTTATTGTGTTATAAGCGAAAATTGAATTTCGGTATTGGCGGACTAAATTGTGCAAATTAATTAAGGATGACATGTTTGCATCACTTAGCTTCTTAATCAGCTTTGTTCAAAGTTAAATAAACTGCATCAAAATTATCCAAGCATCAACAGTATGATAGAAAATGGCAAAAATATACGTGACACCATGCAAGAGAACAAATAGTGCAACTCCTTCAACTTATAATGTAATTTGAATATTTTGCATATCATAAAGTCATCATTTACTGGTTAAATATTATCATTTGTTATATTTGTGTCTAAAACGTACAAAACTAACATTACATAACCAAATGTTACTCAAAATATGCAAGCAAAAACAAAGGACTTTTTAATGTATAGAAAACCCGAATATTGTATTCAGTAAAATACCTCATTTGCATAAAATTTGTATATTTAAATGATCTGATCAAGCTGAAATTGGTACCATATGATAGATAGACCATGAAAACATGGGTATGGAAACTTATTTTAAATTCCTATCTAAGTTGGTTATTGTGTTATTAGGGAAAAACGGAATTTCGATAATGGCGGACTTAATTTGCATATTATGCAAATTATTCAAGTAATATAGAGTGTCATTACTCGGATTCTCATTCAGCACCATTCAAAGACATATAAACTGCAAAATATCTTTGTGTGGACTCAAGTACAGGGTTCACCTTGAATATGGCATTTTACTGCAGGACTATTTACAAAACTGTGACTGGTAAGGGTTGGTTAGGGAGCTGATATTTGCTAATGTTTTTTCATCAAGTATAGTTCTAATATATATGTTTTATCTTCATGGTATGGTCAATTCTTCCGTACATTCGATTTTTTTGAAAAAAATAATTTAGAACATAGAATTAATGACGTTTGAAAGTTATATCTCGGAAATTGTTGAAAATGTGACGTAATCACTTGTTTTGATGATCAGTGCTTCCAGCACCCGATAATTTTCAAAACATTTACAAAATCTTACAGTCAAAGCATATCATTATTTAGAACCAAATGTATTTGTTCGAACCATGACAAATAAGCGCGCAATGCGTTTTTAAAGTTTAAAGGCGAATTTTTAGAAATTAGTGACGTCATCGGTTTTTGGCCAATAGCATCTTTCTGCCCCAAAATTTGAAAAATCACCTGGCAGATTCGTAAAGAGCACAATTTTTTCTATAAAAAACCATCAAAATATTGCTGATATACCGATGAGTACAGCGAACCACATTTTTAGACGCTTTTCTCAACTGGGCCGACATACTAAACAGAACCGCAGGTAAAACACAACACTGTGTTGACTATGACATATTATTCCACACTATACTTAGTATCATTTTTTTTGTATTTCAATTTTCTCTGGTTTTTTTTTTGTCATCATACTTACTTATCACTCGTATTTTTTCTTCTCCTAGTTCTTACATAAATATCGACCAAGCACGCCTCTTTATTATGAGTATCATTTTTGATACTCATGATTAACTCAGTTATGTTTATTTTAGTACCAAAAGGAGGGTTTTTTTTGGAGGATTTTTAGTATCATTTTTTAATGACAGCGCTTTTCCCTCGTTTATCGACATATCATTGATTTACTACAATCTACCGTTATGTATTATACAGCTACTACTGATCATTAGTGGTATAGAGCGAAATCCAGGACCTCCATATCGTATTGCGCGTGACAACATTACATAGTCCATAATAATGTTTGTAGTTTGTTACCAAAACTCGATACAATTACTGCTGAACTATCTGATCATGATATAATATGTATTACAGAAACACATCTTAGTGATAACATACATAACGATCGATTACATATAGATGGTTTTCAATCTTTGATACGTAAAGATAGAAACAGATTTGGAGGCGGTGTAGCTATTTACGTTATTAAAGACAATCTCCACGTTAAACATAGGCAAGATCTTGATAGCCCGAACTTAGAAATTCTTTGGGTCGAAATTACCGCACCGACATGTAAATTTCTTCTAGGTGTCTTTTATCGACCACCTAGCGCCACGGTGGATACCCTAGATCGACTTTACGACTTAATATCAAAAGCACTCGATTATAATATACCTATATTTGTTACAGGTGATTTTAACAGTGATATGCTTAATCGAACATCAAGGAGTTTTCAGAATCTTCTTGATAGGTTAAACATGGTTAATATTATAAATGAACCAACAAATTACAGTACTCATACGGGCACTTGCATTGATTTAGTTTTAACAAACAATGAATATCTTACAACCAATGTCACGGTTAACCCGTCTATTTGTAGTTCTCACTGTGTTGTGAGTTTCGAACTTAAACACACATGTTATAAAAAGCTCGCTTATAAGAGAGTTATACGAGACTATAACCGGGCGGATTTTGACTCTTTGAACCATGATATCAATCTAGTAGATTGGGATAATGTGGTTTTTACCTCAAATAATATTCATGATGTATACACTAATTTAATAAATACTATCGACACTCATAGCAAACGACACGTACCGACGAGAACAGTTACTATTCGACCGAATGACAAACCGTTCATGAATAATGACATTCGTCGTAAAATGCGCCAGAGAAATAGAGCTCACCATAGAGCCAAAACTACAAATAAACCCCGTGATTGGGCTAAATTTCGGCAATTACGCAATGATGTTATAACGCTTAATCGAAACTCTGAAAATGCACATAAAACTCGTATTTGTTCACAAATTTTAGATAAATCTATTCCTCCTGGTAAATGGTGGCGTATAACCAAATTTATTGCAAAACTTAACAACTGTATCCAATCCAACCCACCATTACGATATATCGGTCAAATACACACTCACCCTATCAATTTCAACCGTAGTAAATGAACCGGAACTTCCTGATTTCCAAGCGCGAACGCAATCACATATCGATCATATAATTGTAACCGAACAAGAGGTCCTAAACCAACTTCAAGATCTTAACCCAACAAAACCCGCGGGTCCTGATGGCCTTAGTCCAAAGATATTAAAAAATATTGCACCATCTATATCATACCCACTCACTAAGCTTTTTAATATGGCATTAACCAGTAAGGTACTACCACATCACTGGAAACTTTCTAATGTAACCCCAATATACAAAGGCAAAGGTAGCACTGAAACCCCACAACAGTACAGACCAATATCTCTTACCAGTGCTGTTTGCAAACTTCTAGAGAAAATCGTTTTTAAACACCTATTCAATTACACAATTGACAACAATCTTATAAGCCCAAAGCAGTCTGGATTCCAACCTCGTGATTCAACAGTAAACCAGCTCTTAGACATATATACGGGTTTTGGGGTACCTGAATGTAGTGTTTTAGGTGTTTAAACACATTTTTCCGATCCTCTACATAGTAAGCAACATATTTACACAAAAGTCAAAGATGCGCACTGAGATGCGCGTTGGCTACAGAGCCTCAAAGTAGCCCCTCATCCTGGTGTCTAGATTTTTGCACGGGGTTTCTTAGGAAGTGCACATTATGAACACTTACTTGTTGGGTAGAGATATATAGAACAATGAAACATGAAGGGAACGTCTTATTTCGTATAGTTACATGAAATCATTTTTGTTGGCAATTTATAAACAGTCGTGTTTCAGCTGCATTTTTTATCCTTGTTCATATTGATTATCATTTATCATCTTGTTGGATATGAATCATTATCATCATTACCAAATCAGCATCATCATTGTCGACAGTCGTGTGTTGTCAGAAAGAGCACTGTAAATAGTTAGGTTTATATGGGTGAATAAATAGTTCCCTTTGCTAACAATTTATAAAAAAATATCACACAATCTTGTTGTCAACTCATAATACATCGAGGATTGTCAGCAAGACTGTATTAAGTGCATTGCGTTAAAGAGCAAGCTACTACAGTCTTGCGGACAACCCTCGACATGTAAAATATCATTTTAACTTCCGTTTCAGCAAGTAAATAATGTGAAGACTGAATGACTCAACCCCAATTCATTGATAAACAGTTATGTAACTACTGAGTTGGTTCTCTTCTTTTCGTCCTCACAGTTATTTTTAACCTTTTTCAAATATCATTTTTAAATTAGATAAAAAAACATTGTGCTTGTAGGGTCTGTTGCACGGACCACAGGCCCGCGGTGCGAGCAAGTAGAACGCAGTTTTTTCTGACAACTGTCTGACTATGGGATTGAAGTCATGCGGAACTCCTCGGCCATTCGCTACACGAATAACCTCGGACATATTTAGGCGCCATTTTGAAACTATGTAAACAAATACATGATCGGTAAAGCGATGACTGAACTTTCGTTTTTAGTCTATAAATTTGAAATTACACATTTCAATGATACCGATGAACAATATTTGTTTCAATATAAAACAAATAAATATGTTTAGACAAAGATTTGTGTGTATACTAGAAGAACTATTTTGTGTAACCATTACGTGCTTCGCCTCGCGTAGGTAGTAAAATCACCAAAATCCAGTAAAGACCCCCCCACGAATCCTTCCGAGATTATTCATTCATGAAAGGTCGAGGGTGTTCCGAATGAGATTTAAGTGTGATTCTATGTCATTCTAAAAATCAATACTACCGGTCCTAAAACATATTCATAGTTCATTTCCACCGGATATGATCAATTGACCATATAAACCTAAGTGTTTGAAGGTGGATTTCTAGTTTGTTTTCCCCTGTCTGGTTTTCACTGTTTATCAGTATTCTTCATATGTTAGTTCTTTATAATTAATGAATTTTTTTAGTAACTTATTGAATGAACGTGGTTGGTGCGCAAAGTTTTAGTGTCCTATTTTCAACACTTTATAACACTGGGTGATAATTTCTGGTTCAATATTACTACATGTTAGTTAAGCACTTGAACTCTAACTTTGAATCGTCCTCGTGCCAATGTTTATTTAGCCTGCTTTTTAAGGCATTTAATAACGGAGCACCTGTCACGTTATTGGGATGGAAATTCCAGGTGTCGAGCACCCTCTGACT
Organism: Mactra quadrangularis; assembly: GCA_025267735.1. Classification (NCBI taxonomy): domain Eukaryota; kingdom Metazoa; phylum Mollusca; class Bivalvia; order Venerida; family Mactridae; genus Mactra; species Mactra quadrangularis. The sequence goes on from CM046295.1 coordinate 59,100, forward strand.
ACAAAGGACGGCCTTACCTCTACGTACAATTCTAAGACAATTCCTTCTCATGTATTGTAAGATTTTGATTTTTATTAGAAAATTATGTGCTTACATGTATTAGTTTGATGTTTGCCGAATAAAGCGTGGCAATTTGATTAAGAGATAAATATGGTACAACAAATATTATTATTCAATGAATCGTCGTATAACTAAAATTAATCCCAAAAAAAATGCTATTGCTCCGAATGCTAGCCTAATGCATTCAAAATGTTGATGAAGTGCACTCTAAGTGCACTAGGGTGTAAACTTTAATGTGAACTCAACTGCATATCTATTCGTTTAAACTTAACATTCTTGGGTCAATGACTTAAATTTTTACTCTTTTCTATTGTTAGAAACCCTATTTGAATCACTTATAGTCAATATGAATATTATATGGTTCAACTGCATTTGAAATATGATCCGCTAGGAAATAACATGTCTAAGGGAAATAACTCCAACATTTTATACTAAAATTTGCTTCTTTACACAAAGCAAAGGGAGATAACTCAATGTGTCTTATCAAAATTTCCAATAAATATATGTAATTATCTCCCCTGATCTGGTAAATGGACCTTGCATTCGGTACTGCTCGACTATTTTCCGCGCAAATTCACCTGGACCCTTGTTTTTCAAAAAAGATAGTTTTGAAAAAGCGTTTAACAATGTAGATGTGAGTTGTTTAGTGTATAAACAAAATGACATTTGGTCGTTTTTCAATTTATATGTAGATAAGTTTGGCCATTTGCAGTGGGAAAGACCTCATTAGGTTGTATTGTAGCTAATTAGGGACTTTAGTCAGTTATTTCCCCTTGTATACTCTTCAAATAGGTAGGTCTAATTAGTTAGATTACTTGGATTTTACCCTTACTTTTCAATGTCGATTTTCGAAAAGTAATCTTAAATAACTTTTTTTGTAAATCATTTAATTTTGTTTGAAATTCAAGCTAGATCTATGTATTTTTAGGAAAAGAACTATCTAAATTTTATCACTTCTGTTAATATCTTCATTTACAAGAAAGATATAAGATGAAATATCGTGTTATCCTTACAGAGGAATTCCATGAAAAAATCCGATAATTCCAACTGTAAGGACCTACTTACTAATTGGATTGCTTCAGATTTTATCAGGGAAAGATAACTGACTAAAGTCTTTAATTAGAAGAAAACTCGATTGTTAATAAAAACAATGTACGTCAATATGTAAACAATTCTAGCATATTTGCCAGCTTGTTATTGACTGAAAATCATAACTTGGTTGTATTCCTACTACGTCAGATAACTGAGGTATATCTTCGAAGGTGATCGACGAGGTAGTTCCGAATGATGTTCTTGTTATAATACAGATGTTGGTATTCTGTTCTAATGTCAATTCTGACCAAATGCTTTATTACAATAATTGGCGTCTGGGAAATGTGTAGATAAAAGTAGAAACTCTTTGTTACATGTTTTAATGATTTTTGTTCCTTTTTGCTTGAATTATTTCTGTTTCAGCACAAGTTAAATAATTTTACAGAGGCCAGCGCACCTAACGTAGCTTTTCTGGACCTTTGTCTAGAAACAGTACTTACGTATCCTTCGACAAGGCCAGCAACATCTAAATATATCTTAAACTTGACATTATTGTAAACTTTTCAGGGAAGGGTAAACTGCCACAGATGGATTATAAACTAGTATCCCCTTTGGGAAACTGGTTTCGAAATCCCAGCGTGTTACCAACTGTGCAACAAATTTTTTCCTAATTTGTATCAAATAAAAGACAAAACAAAAATATCAATGTAAAGATATTTTCACACAATTTATTTCAACAAAGTTTAAAATAAATAGAAATAAGTAAAACAGATTTAAGATTTCATTAGGTCTTTAAATACACTCAATACAAAACACGAAACAGGAACATAAAATTTCAAATCCGGCACTAAAAATATGTAGCTCTCCATCTGCACTGACGGAGAACAAAAAATAAATACTGTTTTTGCAAATAATTGTTCTATGTACACACTGTTTGGGTGTAACGGTTGAAAATATTTGTATGTTTTTGGATGGAAGTGTCACCCGTACAGCTGACTTCCGGTTTAAATATATTACATTTATACTGCGTGTAACCTGAGAAAGCTTAGCAATGAGTCTTCACGTCGACGCTAAATGACGTACGTATGACATCACATATTCTCGTACAATCTTCGTGATTTTGTCTGAAATAAAACAAAAAAAACAATGAGTTGAAAGAGTCCATTCTCGTTCCCAGAGTCTAGTAAGATTCTCAATACTAGCATTGAGAATCTAACTTCACTCTGGGAACGAGAATGCTAGCATTGAGAATCTTACTAGACTCTGGGAACGAGAATGAAAAAGTCTCAATCAGTTAAGTTTTGGTTTATGGTGTTTTATGTCGCTCCTTTTTGACATTTTAAAGTCTTATGGCGTTTACAAGTCAACCAGCTCGAGCACGGTCCCTGGATAGGTTTAGAACTGTATGGATCATGCTTTTAAATCAGTACTTAGGATATCACGTAACATACTTTCTTCAGGGACTTGCAATTGGCCTACTTGTTACAGACAATCCAAGTTTGAGCATATTACACATCAATGAAGGCAATCAATCATTTTTACTCATCTCTGGGACGAGGTTAAAGCCATCATTTTGAACATTGAAAATTTAAAGGGTCAGGATCCCCTTAACCATTTAAATTGATCAAATATATCTGCAAATGCATAAATTTAAGGGACTGGTACTTACCCTATATTGTAACTCTCTTTCAGCTATATCTGAACTATTACTCCGCCTCTGTAAAATAGAAATAATAAAACTTAAAATGTAAAGGTCAGATCAAATATACACTAGTCAACACGCCCATAGCCCCATGACAACCGTGGACTGTTGTTTCCAATCGCTGGAAATAGTCAAATAGTTGTGTAAGGGATGTGTATCATATTTTTGGATGGGTTTAACACAGTAGCAAGCAACAAATTGTATAGGTCATATAATCACGACAGTGAGTCAACCTACTCGTCAAGCTCACATTTTTACAGCATAAAACATCTTTTAGAAACTGCTCCATGTCCTGAACATGGAGCAATATAGTATTGCTCTAACTCCCGATAGAGCAATACTGAAATAAAGAATTCTCAAAGAATGGGAACAGAATGTTGCATCTCCAAATATAAAACGGTTAAAAGATTAATTTTGTGTGACAAAAAATATGAATTTTTACATATTAGTTATTATTAGAGAGTTCTTTAGGCTCGTCATAATGATGTGAATATTTCGAATTCCTCGAAAAATAAGTGAGATAATTACAATTGGAACCTCGACAGCGATTTTCTCGAAAAGTTGAAAATGATATATAAAGCAATGCGACTTTAAAGCGATGAAGGGGAAAAAACTTGAAATTCCGCACAACTGTTTTAATATGATTTGATTGCATCAGTCGGATCATATCGATTTAGTCTTCAAACAATTTGCCATTAAATTGATGTTCCGTCAAAGTTTAAATAATATATTAGGTATCTTCAATTATCCCTTTAATGAATAAGAATCAAATTTCAAATTTAATTCGATACGAAGACATAACAAACTCGTGAGGATTTTATTGACTTTCCACGTCTCGATTCAAATAGAATTAATTTCAACTTTACAGATTTATACGGAACCCCTAAAGTGACATTCTGAAATATTTTTTTTTATTTTTACAACTATTACGAAAAAGGTTTTTTTTCATGGAAGGGTATAACCTCCCTGGTGGGATTCGAATCCGCACCCCCTCGGGCACGAGATTGCAAATCCCGGCGCGCTACCAACTGCGCTATCGATCCGGGTTATATGTAGTTTGAAAAGAAAGTATTTCTAAATATCACTTAAAGGTTCAGTACAATAAACTATAGCGGACCGAATTTAAATGCTTTTTGTTGACAAAATATTAATTGTTTGTATATTTATCAAATTTAAAGACTCCAAGGTGCCAGTGGAAATTATAGTAACGTAACATACCTTACGAATATTGAAATGGTGGAAGTGTTTCGGAAATTGACAAATGGGAACAACAAAAATTATTCTAACGTAACATACCTTAAGAATGGAAAGAATATGGAAATGATCGAAAGTGTTTCGGAAATTGACGTGTTGGTATCTAGAAATTAATGTAACGTAACTTACTTTAAGAACGGAAAGTATAACAAAAGTAAGTTGAAAAAAGAAGAATATAACAGCCATGAAAATAAAAGCTCCAAAGTCCATGTCACTCTGCAATGATTTATCATAGTCGAATCTTGAGATGATAGCATGCCAGCACGTGATGACAGCACAAAACAATAATGACGTCAGCAAATACTTATCCTGAAAAAATGTGAAAATTGTGTACATGAATTTACAAAACGTGATTCTCTCCTCTTTAATACAAAATCGTACCGTACATTCGGAACTCCTCGACTTTTACTACAAATAACCGAGGACATATTAAGACGCCATTTTGAAACTACATTTGCGTAACATGCCCGAATCAAATGCATTAGCCGGCATTGAAGTAAGCAAATTCAAGATCGTTAAGGCGGTTACTAAGCCTAATGTTTCGTATTTAGTCCATAAATTTGAAATTCTCGATTCAATTTAACTTATAAAAATTTTTTTTTATAAAGCTATATGTGTTTTCGACGAGAACTATTTTGTATAACAGTGAACTGTCGACTGCTTTGCCTGTGCATCGCCTTGCGTATGCAGCAAAATTCCAGTGCTATTGGTCGAATCATTCCGAGTTTATTTATTCAAATCCAAAATACATTTTAAAAGAAAATTGACGTAATCTTAGAAAAGAAATGACGTCACGTTGTATATTTGTAAAACTATTTATTGATTGTTTGTTTTTTTGTTTGGTTTTAACGCCATAGCAACACATTGTAAAGGTTATATAACGGCGGTCAGTCAAACTACTCACTGTTCTATCTCTCTCAAAAAGCATAAACAAATACATAAATCCCACTGATTTGAATAGCCGATGTTTGTCCAAATATCCCCGAACATAGACCTGTACGGCTTAGGCCTACTTTTATTGTTTATAGTGAGTTTAGAAATCTTGAGTATCTAAATCAGCAAAGTTATTATAATGTCATTAACAGTTGAATAAAATTTAACCGTTCTTACCAGTAGCGTTAAATACGAGACTTTGGGAATACTCTGATTGGCCACAAACCGTAGACTGATCGCTGATAACATCAAAATAAATGACAGTTGTAATCTATTTGGAGTCAATTCAGGCTTTACTGCAAACGTCGAAAAAGCAAAAACGCTCAGAAGATTCTGAAATTCAAATTAAAAAAAATCTGACATTTTTGTTATAATTGACCAATCACATAAGTCGTTACAAACGGGCACCTGACGATAACGAAATTTTGACCAATGGTGGGTGTTGTAAGAATTTCTTCACGACATTATAATCATTTTTCTACAGCATTAATCATTTTGTAAAGTTATGTTCGGTAGCTGCTCACTTTAGCATCTGTCGTTGTTATTGACTATTTAACCACTTCTTTAACCTTCCACAAGGAGCAGAAAAACTCTCATTCTACGAAGCAAAAATGATATTAATTTTTCATGAAAGGATATATATATAATTTCACGCTGTCAGGGATGGAACCTGTGAACTTTAGGTTCGTTATCCTGAGCTCCTTTTTTAACACCAAGACCCCGATTTTATAGATTGTAAAGAATAAATAACTTACCACTACGCTAAGAATATTCCAAGAAAAGTACCCGGATCGTCTCGTGACTTTGCACGTGGCTTTAACTCCGGTATGAGATCTGCCTTGCTGGTGATGTGAAGTCGCCGCTAATTTTTCAACTTCTACGAAATTATGCAAACTCCATTCCTGTAAAACAAACAGAAACGGAAATGTTTTTATGGAGATCCTTTGTAAAGATTGCAGTAGTAATTTGCAATCGATTTGATATTTGGAAGACGAAACAAACTCATGAAGCCCCGAAAGTGACATTCTTAAATAAAAAATTCATAATCAATTGTTAAACGATACATTACTTCGAGCTTACCAAGTATAAATTTTGTACTTACGAAATATTTCTTTTATGAAAAGTATGCATGTGTTGTATTGTATGTACTATCAGCGCTTAGATATACTAGGTGGGTTATATGTTATCATAAAAAAAACTCTTGTCGCTGTAGTACATATGCTATCAGTGCTTTGATTGAAGGTAGACGAGTCTAGACAGATACAAAAGAAAACTCTTGTCGCAGTATGATATGCACTGTCAGCGCTTTGATTTATCTGTGGGCTGGACTAGAGTGAATGTATATTTGGTAAGGACTACTACTATGTATGAAATAAGAATACCTGGCCATCGGTGAATGTATCCATGTTTATAGAACACAATTCTTCTGGGTCTTCAACTATTTCTACTTGTTGACCTCGAAGTTCAGAGGATACTATTACAGAAATACTCTGAAAAAATATTCAAATTTATTCAAGTTAATTTATTTAAATTATAGTTATGTTATTCAAATTAATTCAATTTTAATCAAAATTATTTTTTGTTATTCAATTATGTTTAAGTTTATTCAGATTTATTCATTTTATAGTAATGTTATTTAAATATATTCTATTTTAATGAAATCAAATTTACGTTTATCAGTTATATCTAAGTTTATTCAATATGTTGTTATTCAAATATATTTAATTACAATCAATTTGCATTATGTTATTCAATTTTTCAAAATGTAGTCATGATATTCAAATATAAGTTCATTTAATTTGTAATTAGCCTACGTTGTTCAAGTTTATTTATGCTATTTAAGTGTATTCAACTTGAATTTATTTTGTTCATGTTTATTCAATTTGTAGTCCACCCCATAATGCTGACTCCGCTCTCAAACTTTTATGAAGACCTAGAAATAAAACAAAATCTCCAATTAAAAGACTCCTACCTGTGTGTCGAAGGGAAAGTCATTCAGTTCCATAGTTTCACTAAACTTCCCTTTAACCCTTCTCATTTCATAGATAAAGGCCTCGCCTTGGTTATTGTATCGTGTTTCATTCCATTTACTTTCTTTCGGTTCTGCCATTCCATTCTGAATGATCAACTCTGGATTCCAAAACTGTTTAAAATCTGACACATGAGTCTGAAAAAGAAAAACTTTATTTGTTAAGTTCTTGTTTAAATTATTTAAACCAGCTGGTTAATGTATGCGATATCTACGGTTGAATAAAATTTACAATAAAAACTTTCAGCAATGACCATCCAAGGACAATAGAGATCCATATTAAAGCCGCTTAGCGGCATATCTTAGTCGGACCAAGTACTCTACTGCTATTACGCTTGTCAACATTCGGAACTTCTCGGACTATCACTAAGAATAACCTCTAACATATTTTGACGCCATTTTGGAACTACTTGTGCGTCAAATGGCCAAAGAAATGCAGTAACCGATGTTGAAGTAAACGCATCCACGATCGTTTGGGCGATGGTTAAAGCATGACTTGAAATACATAATTCAATGATATCAAAAACAATTCAAAGTCACATATTATAACATACACAATTCTTTTACAAAGCATTTTGTGTTTACGAAAGGAACTATTTTGCATAGCCTATACGTGCTTCACATCGCGTATGTACATGTAACAAAAACCAAATACTCTTGGTGGGCCACCCATGAATCCTTCCGAGATTATTTATTCAATGATTAACTCAGGTGTTCCGAATGAATTCGTATTTTCACGAGAAAAACGAGAATAAACGATGTTTAGCGATAACCATTTGATTCCGATGTCACGTCACCAACTCACCTTGCTTCTGTCCAGCAGAGGTTCCCGCCATCTTGCTTGAACGTTAATATCAGCTTCATAGAATTCTTTAATTGTATCGATTTCACCTAACTTCATGAAAACAACAGAAACATACACTTTAGTCTTTTGTCTGCCTGCATTTTTGTTGTTTCTTTGCGTCTGTGTACTTCTCTGGTACACATCAACAGTGTGTGAGCCATTTTCCCGCAAATTTTGTAAGCCAATAATAGACGGCGTTACATTTGAGGTTCCCGTGCTATAAATAGAATTATCGGTGTCCCGGTGATCGACGAGGTTTGGGTATTTTCCTCTTTTCTTCTTATGGTATCGTCTTGGCGACTCATCAGAAGGACTCACGTAATTCATTGGGACAGCCATTATGACGCCATTCATGTTCTACTGAAAATAAAGATAAAAAATTTAACTCTAGCTGTTGTTGTTCCCAATCATCATAATGCTACTGTGGCACAAAAATGCAGACATCAGAGCACATTCTCCTTGTGTTCCGAGGAGGACACGGGTTCGACTCCCATCCGAGGAGGTTATACCCTTACATGAAAATTTGACATAAACGTCAATTTTCCTCCATTGATTGAAGTATATGTAGACGTTGTCAGTCTTTTTAAAGGGTATGTGAGTACTGATTATAGACAAGGGTCCAGAAAAGCTAGGTAAGGTGCACTGGACGCTGTAATATAACATAAATTGTGTTGAAATGGTGTCAAATCCTGTATAAGGAAAACTTTGCTAATGTTCACTTTTGAAACGGACTAGAAAAAAGTATGGTCTGACAACCAATCAAGACAATAGACCATAAACTTTGCAGATATGTTTTTGAACTGCTAAAGGCAGCACATTGCTTTAATGTGACTAAAATTATTGTGTAGGATGAACAATGAGGAAAAATTATGTTGACATGATACCTGAGCTATGTCGGTCTCACCCAGTTCCAAGTGTCCTGGTACCAACATGGAAGCCGAAGGACGACTCAACCCACAGAAAAACCACCCTGCACACAACTCAAACCATTATCAACTCAACCATTGGACATCTCAACCCACGAGGCAACCCCACCAATTTACATCTTACCCCGTAGACAACTCAACACGTGGACATCTCAACTCGTTGACAACTAAACCAGTTGACATCTAAACTCGTTGACAACTGAACCAGTTGACATCTCAACTCGTTGACAACTGAACCGGTTGACATCTCAACTCGTTGATCACTGAACCAGTTGAAATCTCAACTCGTTGACAACTGATCCGGTTGACATCTCAACTCGTTCACAACTGAACCGGTTTACATCTCAACTCGTTGTCAACTGAACCGGTTGACAACTAAACCCATGGACAAATCATCCAAGCAAAAAATCCAACCCGCATATAGCCCAACCCATGTCAACTCAGCCAGTGGACAACTTCACGGTTGCCAATGGACAAGGTAACCTGTGGACTAGGGCTGCGGATCGTTGAGCAAGTGGCGATCCGATCCGAACCACGATCCAAGTGATGCGATTCACAAATCGATTTGTGAACCAGGAACCACTTGTTAATGACGAAGGATACATAATTCATATAATAAAAAGAGTTAGTGAAGAATTACAAGAATTTTTACTTTAAGGAAAACCAAGTACTCCAAACATGTCTATTACCAGATGTTTTATGGCCATTTTCAGTGATAACATTTTTGTTTTAATGTCTATCAATCGAATTTGGCACGAAATTGTTCGGTCCCTATAAAAATTTAAGTTTACATTAGATGTAAGTCTTATTTCATTTGCAATTAAACTGAAAATGCTTTTTTTATTTTCCCAAAAAAATATATCGCGATCCGACGATTTCGGACGGGACGAATATTCGTACTCTATTTTCTGGTCTGGATCGCGAGTACTCGGATACTCGTCGCAGCCCTACTGTTGACAGCTCAAACCGTGGAAATCACAACCTATATCATATTCATGATTTATTGACGTTGAAATTGCATTGAAACGTAAATAAAACATCTTATGAAGCAGAAGTTCAACCTACCCTGAAGTCTATTTCAGTCCTATATTTATCCATTCACTAAATAGCGTATCCAATAAAGATTGCAAACAATACGATTTAAGTACACTAAGTCATTAAACTAAGAATATACACAAGGTTATGATTATGTATGTACTTGAAAATAATGAACTTGTCCACTGCAAAGGTGAATAAAATGAAGCATATATACATTATTTTACTGATTTAAACTGACCGAGCATTAACAATAAACATTGATTATTAATAGTCTATATGTACATAGCAAATTAAACTTGACAATAAGTCAAATAAAGTACAAAGTATGTTTAAACTAACTTAATGATAAAAAAATTCTATTCTGCGTCACCCCAAATATTGATTTTTAATGGAACAGTCCATATCTATTATCGCGTTGTTTACATATACGAACTTTGTTTTAATACACTATTTAATACCCTAAATCACCCGAGATCAACGATAGATTATTAAAATTTTTAATTCAATACTTTGTTATTTTTCTCTGATTTTTTAATCCAAACTATTACAACTTATGACCTTTCACCCCTAAACTTTGCATTTAAATAAGTTAAATACGTACTTATAATTTCAAATGGCACTCCGTGCGGATAAATTGTTCATTTTGTGAATTTGTGATTTTATTGTTAAAGGGATTAGAAGGCAAAATTTTCCAACTTTCTGGTTCTGTAATATATTTTTATAATTGTGATTGAAACAGACAAACTGATATACTACTTGGCAAAATATATTATATATTTTCTCTTTATAGTTGCGTTGTTTCCTAATTAGACCCACGTGGGTCAAGTTGGCTAAAATAGATTAGTGCTAAACTATGCATTTACTGATGAGAAGATACTCGAGCTTGTTATTGTGCAACATTATTATAATTCTATTAAAAGGTATCCTTGCCACTTAAAGATGTTGATAAGACAAGAAGCGACCAATGAAAATGTTTAATTACAGCAAGTACGGCATACAACAAAACTATATATAGCTTGGTGATTCCCTCAATATTCTACTTTCGTTTTCAACAATGTGTACGTCACATATTTCAATTCGTTCAGTTGAATGTTATAAGTGACAAATATTATTAGTAAGTGATTTCTTACGTTCTTAATACTGTTTTAAAGACTAAACTTGGTTCTATACTTTTGGCACAGTCATTTGTCTGTATATCCCTTTAACCACTCTACCGATTAAATAACTATCACCGTTTTATTAGAATTGTTCAGTATAAATTCTCTTATCTTTAATCATAAGTAGAAACTTTACGCACCAGCCTAACATTTAAAGAGTCTAATTGTCAAATACGAGGGGGAATAGAATATAATCTGAAGTTTTATCAATATTTTTCTTTTTATCGCTGCCTCGGCAGCAATAATCACCTTTTCAAGATTTGAGAATTTTTTGTCGACACCGGTTGCCGTAAGCCAATCAAAACGATGCATTTGAGGTCACATGATGAAAAAATTGACGTCATACAGTCAAAATAGGGGTGCGCGTATGAACTCTACGGCGCAATTTTTTGTCGGGTTATTTGCTTGTATTACCAGATAATACCATTATTTATGTATGAACTATAATCAGTTTCAAGAAAGTTGCCAAAAAAAAACCCAGAAAATATGCACAACTAATTCTAAAATGTGTTTTTCTTTTTTAAACTCCCATTGAAAAAATGCAAACCTATTTTCCCTACTAACAGGCGAATCTATTTATACGGGAGAAGATTATCTGAATCCATTCAGCCGAATGGCTAAACCAGTATCCACTGAGACAGGTTTAAGTCACGCCCCTCATAAATATCGCTGTTAGCTTAACGCCCTACTGATTCATATCGGTAATCGTTGGCTGGAATATTTCGGTTTGCTAAAAGTTTAAATTAGTCCCTATATGCCAAATAGACAGTAACAGTTCTAGAGTCTACCATGATAATGCTGTTTTACGTGCGTAGTCAAATCCCGGACAGCACCTGTTTATTCGATGTATTTTCATCAGCCCGGAAGGTTCCATACAATGAATCGAAAAGGTCTAAATGTTAATGTCGTTAATGTGTCACGCAAATCTCAAAATTCTCCTTATAGACTTGGCACAGCTTAAAGCGTTGACGGATATTACTTGAATTCATTTATTCAAAGGAGAAGATGTAATGCACGGGTAAACGTCGATTTCGAGCATTATTGGAAATGCTAATACTAGTTTTACATTTCGTTACAAGAGCGCGCTTATTCCTGGAATTCTAAAAATAGACTCAATGGTTTAACATTTTACCAGGGCACGCTTATTCTTGTCTTCTATAAATAGACTTTGGTCCAAAAGTTTATTTTTCTCATATTTTCTCTTGAACTGTTGTAGAGAGTTGAATTATCATTAAATAGAAGCCAGTTTCTAACGAAAACTACATTTGTACAAAAACGGAGATAAGATAACATAATTTAAGGTTCATAATCTACTCAGCCACACTTATTGAACAATTAATTTTGTTTTTGAAATAATACAGTCTTTGAAACTGTACCACAATACTGCAGACTCGTGTGTTGCCCCCATAAACGAATGAGTCAAAAATCAAAGATACAGTACAACTCTTTACAGCAACACCCACTAGGAGGGACTAAATTGTGTTGCTCTTCAGAGGTCGTTGCTGGACAGGGGGCGAATTCAATCAAAATTACTCCAAAGGGAAATATTAAAAGAAAGCTGGTTTTATACATAGGATTTTTTTCTGTGGAGGGCCGCTCAGCAGAGGTTATATTGTACAATAATATTGCCATGTTTACAAAATTTATTTATACCTGTAAAATGAGTTGAAAACGAGGTCAAAATAAGAATTCAGTTAAATTTCAATTATGAATCGAGTAATTTATTTCAAGTGATTAATTACTTTCAATTTATGTATTGAAATACAGAAGGTACAAAAGGAAATCGTTTGACAACGGTGTGAAACTGACCAGTTGCTGTGTCAAGTAATAGTTTATTCATTTAAACAATCAATATTCAATACGCTCAAACCAATGGACTGCTAACCACTGGTCAGTTGTGCAATAAATCATATCCAGGTCCAATGAATTAACGCATACATAAATGGCTGAAACCTTACCTTTCAATAGATTAATCACACAAATGCACCTTCAAATGTTTACTGCATCAAAATACTTCTTTAAAATTACTGCATCAACTATTAATCCGTGAAAATTCACTTCATTAAAATGTGCTGCATGAAAAATAACCGTAAAAAAATTTCATCGAAGAATTGCTGCATTCAAAAATACTTCATCAAAGTATAATCCCGTAGAAAATTCATCTTTCAAAACAAAACTGCATCGGCAATTAAACTGTCCCAAAATGATACATTTAAACAATTCTACATCAAAAATTACTTCATCAAAAAATAACTACATTTAAAATCACTCGATTAGAAAATTATTGCACAAAGCAATACTGAATTAAAATTACTCTACTAAATTTGAATCCATTGAAATACTACTATCATTATTGAGTGTATACAATAATCTGAAATCTGATTCATTTAATTCATATAAAAATCAATAAACTTGTTGTAAACAATTATAAGCCGATTTCATTTAATCCAATATTGGACTACATTGTATTTACTATTCAATAATTTGAACAAGTACAGGATAGAATCTAGTTTAGCGGACCCGCTATTGCGCATGCTCGGACGTTGCGTTGATTACAAATTTTGGACGCCATTTTGTTTTTACCGATGCAGTTTTTTATTCATTACTTAAATGAATTATTTGTAATAACTTTTTAAAATGCTTTTTTGTTAACCATTTTAAATATCGGCGGGGGTGTGGGGGCGGCGGCCACCATTTAACAGAAAATTAGCCGCATTAATCTTCGCGCGTCTGCTCATAGAAACAGAGCGCTGCGCACGCATATTTATACTTACTTCCGGGATCCGCTAAACTAGATGTGTCCCCAAGTACATTACAATTTGTCAATAGATATATATTCCTATACACTTCGTACAAAACCTTGGTTTTGCCAGCAGTAAATCCACCAGAGAGATGCTCAGAAAGGCACTAAAATATTTCATGGTACTGATTTTAAATTGTTCTAATAAGTTTCTTGTTGATGCATTGATAAAGCGTTCTACCATTACAAGCATGATGGACTAACGGGTTACGGGGTACTACGAGAGGTGTTCAACTTGTATTTGAACAAACTTTTAATGGAATAAGAATCACTTTCACACAAAGAATAACCACTTTTAACTTGAATATGTTACAAATGAACTACCTATAATAGACAGTCATATTACAAATAAAAATTTGAAACAGCATAAGGCTGTTGTGAAACGTTATTGAAGGGACTGTATTTTTGGTGTTTTGAACATAGCAAAATTCAAGGCATGCGGTCACCTAAAGATGTGTCATTTATTCCTATCCCATGAAATATTGCAAAATCGTATCTTTCAAAATCTGTGCAAGTATATTTTGAACGTGTTTGTATACTTTGCGGAACGAAATTGTGCGAAACAAAATCTGTTTTCTTGTCTGAAAACAATATTGTCTCAATTAGCATAGTGCTGGATCAAGATCATTATAAATAACATTTATGAAAGTCTCTTCAATTGACTTATTCATTTGATATATGTACATGTTTAGTTTAGATGATGAAGACACACATTCCTAAATGTGTTGTAAGAAACTTCTTCACAGGCTATAATTGAAGCTAATATAACTATGTTTTGTGACGTCATATCAAGCAATGAAAGCTAAAGCAAATATTTCTAGAAATGGTCACATCGAAGTATTGAGGACTGTTGAACGAATCAAATCTATAAAATTTGTGTATGACTATATTATTTAGCAAAATCAATTATAAAATGTGAAAATGAATCTTTGTGCGTTACAAAATTTGACCAAAACGTGACGAATTTCTCTAACATGTCTTTGAATTACCCTATGTAAGAATCCCCATTGACCCCTTAGTAGTGTATCAGACACGTTATTAACCTATACGACCTTTAAAGGGATATACAAACAAAAGTTCAACTGCATATTTCCTGATTTTGATTTATATTTTTTTCATTACTGTGAATGCAACAGACACACTATAATATTTACTTGGCAAAATATTTCTTCCTTTTCTCGTAATATTTGGGGTGTTTCTTAACTAGATCCACGTGAGTCAGGTAAGCTAAAATAGACTAGTGTTAAAATATGCATTTACTGATGAGAAGACACTAGAGCTTGTTGTTGTGCAACATTAGTATACTTCTATTAAAAAGATATCCTAACCGCCTAAGAATATTGAAAAGACAAGAACCGACCAATGAAAATGTTTAATTTCAGCAAGTACGACTTATAACAAATTTATAAAAAGCTTGGTGATTCCCTCAATATCCTACTTTCGTTTTCAACAATGTGTATGCCTCGTGTTTAATTTATTCAGCTTGATGTTATAAGTGACAAATGTTATTAGTAAGTGATATCTTACGTTCTTAATACACATGTTCTAATGTTTTAATGTTTGCACAAACACACGTTTTATGTATGAACTACACAAGACGTTAACCACTCGACCAAGTCATCTGTAGATAAAGAGCCACTCAGCTAGCTCAGTTGGTAGTGCTAGCACGCAAGTCTACTGATCAAGGGGTCGCGTGTTAGATTCCCGGGCGGACCATACTTTCGTGGAGCTTGGTCATGAAATTATTTCTCAGCCATTCTACCTCCTACAAATGATTTTCAATCTTTGAATAGCCGGGTGGCTCAATAAGGAAGTAAACTAATGTGTGCCTTGGCAGAACATATACATGTATTTATTTATATTTTCTTGTTGTGATATCCATAATAGATAAGCGCCTTCCAAAGCAGCTCTTTTACGGCGAATTGTCAAGTGGGAAAAGACGTGCATGTAGACAGCGGAAACGTTTCAAGGACAGCTTGAAAGTGTCATTCAAAGCTCTGGGCATGGATGTAGACTCCTGGGAAGAGCTGGCACAGAACAGACCAGCATAGCGTGGAGCCACACACCGATGATCAGTGTGTGCAGAGACAAACCGTCTAGATGAGTGCCGGAGGAAAAGGACGCTACGCATGACCAGGGCAGCAAGCACATCAACTACAGCCACTGACCACAGGTGTCCCATCTGTGGCGGATACTTCCAAGCCCACACTTAAACTTAAACTTAAACTTATTCATTTGATTAAACGCCTATTTCTATGTTACATATTCAATGGCGTTGTTCAAAAATGTCATAAGAAATAATAATACATGTAAGTAAAAACCCTCCACCATAAAAACATATGTATATACAATAACACAAATAAATAAAAAGCCTTTGTAATTCATATTTTTGGACATACATCCTTCACAGTTCATGATTCCACCTAAGTTTACATTTTTATCACTAATTTCTTATTTATTTCTATTTATTTTACATTGAAAATTGGTGTCCTGAACAGTATAACATGATGCTACTGTTAACCGGACATGTCCTGAACAGTGTAACATAATGCCACTGTTAACCAGACAAATTCCCCAAAGGTGTCGAAACATCACCTTTAAAGGGCCCTTAATACATCCCCAAAGGTGTCGAAACATCACCTTTAAAGGGACAATTTATTTAGGTTGTCATTGCAGTCATATGAAACAAGGTATTAAATGACTGAGAGCGAGGCAATCCTCATTCCCATGTCACAATGCACTCACTCAATCACTTAGTATGTTTACCGTAATTGTAAGGTGAGGCATTAGCAAGCCATGTCAGTTTTAGAATAGATCATAATAGGTAGAGAAATAATGAGTTTTCAATCGTTTTTTGAATACATCCAAAGTAGGTGATAATTTGATATCATCCGGTAGCTTATTCCATAGCATGGGACCAACTGTACTAAAGCTTCTGTCACTGAATGTTTTTTTCTTATTTATTGGTATCAAATAATTGAGGTCTTTGGATTTTGCAGATCTAAGACCAGATCTGCTTTGTATAGGCTTTTGAAGAATTTCAGTCAGGTATGCAGGTGCAGATCCAGAAAAACAGTTGTACATGAAAGTACATATTTTAAAGTTGATTCTTGCTTTGACTGGTAACCAGTGCAGTGAGTACAAAGCATCCTTTGAACTGTCTGATTTTTTTTAGCTTTAATACTAGTTTGGCACACATGTTTTGAATTCGCTGAAATTTGTTAAGATCACATTTTGAGATTCCATACAAGATTAGATTACAGTAATCAATGTGGGACATGACCAAAGATAGGACTAGTGTTTCTGTTGCTTCTTTGTCCAAATATTTTCTAATACTTTTGATACGTAAATAGTTGAACATAGCAGTTCTACTTTTTGCTTTGATGTGATCTTTAAAGCTTAAGTTTTCATCTAGAAAGGCCCCTAAATAGCGAATTGTCTTCACCGATTTTACAGTTTCACCAGCAATATTGATTGACTGGGTTAAGCATTTTTTCAACTGTGCTCTGCTTTCAAACATGATAAACTCCGTCTTTGAGTTGTTCATTTTTAATTTATTTTCATTCATCCACGAATTTATTGTTAGAGCACAATCTTCAAGATCAGAAATGGCATTTGCTTCTTCATTCTGATTATTAGGACAGAATCTTTTATTAGTAGTGTGGTCATCAGCAAAACCATGCACTGATATACCAGATGGTATGACATCAAATAAGGTCCCTGCATAAGTTAGATATAGCCACGGACCTAAACAACTACCTTGTGGAACACTGCACTCTAATGGACGTACAGATGAAGAACTAGTATTGACGTTGACTCGACATGCCCGTGGGCGAAGATATGAATCAATCCAGCGGAGTGTACTATTCTGTAGTCCATATTGATTATTAAGTACTTCTAATAAAATGTCATGATCAACAGTGTCAAATGCAGCACTCAAATCAATAGCTATTAATGCAGTTACCTCTAATTTCTCCATACCACACAGTAAATCATTAACCAATCTAAGGAGGGCTGACTCACATGAGTGAAAACGTCTATATGCAGGCTGATTCTTTGGAAGAAGATTATTCTTATCAACATGAGTATTTAATCTATTTAAGGCAGCCTTTTCTATTACCTTAGATAAGAAAGACAAATTGCTAACTGGTCTATAATTAGCATATTCCAGATCCAGGCCCACCTTCTTAAGAAGAGGCTTAACAATTGCCTCTTTCCACTTAGAAGGGAATACACCATGTTTCAATGATATATTTATTAAATGAGTAATAAGAGGTATTAATTCTTTTAGATAACATTTTAGCACTTTTGTTGGCAATATGTCTAACTCGACACTGGCCTGACTAGCCACCTGCGGGTACACAGAACCCAGTCGGCTACAACCTAGTGATGTCCGTGGTCCTCATCGACAACGATGGGCGAACAACAATAATAGATGAAACTATGTCCCACGATGAATGTTCATTCCTTACAGTGTTTATAATTCAATTCTTTACTGTTTAAACATTTTTGTGTGTTGTATCTATTTCATAAGATAGATTGAATAATCTAAAATTTATTGGATACACTTAAAGTCTTTTCAGAATAATAATCTATGGGAGATAACTCTGACATGAATCACGCAAATGTAAATTCACTCGTGTCAAAGCACGTGTTATTGAATTCCAACGTGCATATTAGCCCGTGTGTATATTCTATTTAAGGAATAGCATGCAAAGGCAAATATATCAGAGGAGAATAAATCATAGGTAAGCGTTTTGATGTTCCAAAATAAATATCGAGTGTTGTAGTACGAGTTATTTAATAAGCATTTAAAACAAGTGTCTCTGTTATATTCTACGACAAGCTATAGAAAACCTGATTGTTCTTACGATTCTAACAATGAAAACTGGTTATTAGTTATTTTAAGTTATTTTAATAGACACCTGCATTTTATTTTTTTCCACATAAGGTTTTGTATTAAAAGTCTTTGTCATGTATGCTCAGGTTGTATAAATGAAAAATTCTCTTTAATGTTTATTCATATACATGTACAATTTACATCAATAAATAGTTTCTGCGTGTTGATTTACATACCGCTTACAGTTTTAGATAGATTCTAAAATGATTTATAATTGGTTCAGTCTTTGTCGTATTTAAGACCAAAGACATCAAAAACCCTTATTGAAACTTGAGCACCTGATGATTAACTAAAAACAATACTCAATTTATAGTTTAACTGCCACAAAAACTCGAAGATATAAAACAAACTACAAAAAGCACACCTGAGCTATATGCTTGATTTATCGACCTCCTTTCAATAAATCATTTCTATTTTTTTCGTTACGTAAAGATGAAATCGCATTTTCAGATCAGAGTCACCGTGTCGTGTTACAAACACATTTAAATTGATACACGTATATTTTCAAACGGCCTTTGCCAAGACACTTACACATCTTTTATACATTTCTGGGATAAGCCGAAACTATGATGCGAGTTACGCTTATTTTATCACTTTTATTTAAGGGACAAAAGTTAAACCAAACGGTGAACTGTTAACATGTTGCATGCAAATCGAGCCTATTATATGCCTATTCTTCACTTTTAGGCTACATACCACTAAATAAAATCCTTCTTTGTTGTATATAAAAAGTCTCATTTCAATGACAAATTACACTATGACCCAGGAACGCAAGATACCCCAAACCATATATAGGCTGAAAGATCTATCTATTCCTCTCAAAATGATCAGTATTAGAAAAATTTTACGTCACTTATAAGAAAATGAATTTCGATTGAAAGTTCCTACCCTGAAATGTCCTGGTTTTTAACTCTTCACCAGCCCTCGAGAGTCTTCTCCCCTTTTAACCAGTTTTCGCGACTAAACAAACCAGATCCATTTATTTCTTGCATATTTTTATAGGAAAAGCATTGTGAAAGACATACATACTCTTCAAAATCAAAAAGCATCATAAATGAGGTATCCATGCATTCTCAAAAAATATTCCGGTAAATGCTCACTTCCGGTTACCATTTAGTGGTATGTAACCTTTTAAACGGTCTGTTAATTTTAAAAGATTTATGAGCATGCACCTTATGAAGCATACGATATCGACAGCGATCATCAGGAACGACGAAGATTTAATCAGTCGGAGTTCGTAGCAATCTGTAATAATCTATGGTAACATTACCAGTATCGTATCATTATTTGCTGCTAAAGTTCACACGTACATTTAACCTAATAGATAAATTATAATAGTCAGCCACATACCTTGACACAAAACGTACAATTGTCCGTACGTACCTGTATGTACGTAACGCCGTAACTATTTGCCCGCGGAATAAGAAAACGTAATGCATGGATGTAAATTGTACATATTAGTGTTCCAAGGGGTTCACACGGGCTGTTTATACTCTTTCAAGAGCATTATGTCAATATTTATTCATCTTCACCAATGTCTATTCACTTTCATCAATAAAGTAAAGGAAAAGTCGTCAGCTTTGTAAAGGGTAGTCAAAAATGGTAATAGACGAACTTCCAAGGAAAAGAACGCCATATGATCCCGACGCCGCATATGATCTTTTTGCATGTTGACACGACATTCAATCCAGTAAAAAAAAAAATTTTGATAAGCAAGTTGCGCATCATAAAAATAGATAAACTAAGTAGGTCGAATCTTCATCGTTTGGTTTTGAAGTGCTCTATGCTTTTGTTCATTTCCACCGCAGGTATGTTGTAATTTGATATATAAAACAGAAAATTAGCAATACAGACATAAATCATGGACTAGTCTTGTAAAATTAATCATTCAGCGTTGATGTAATAATGAGCTGCAAAAACTGAACAGTGTTATTGTTTGATAAATATTAGCTTCATTCGAGAACCATTTTTTTTGGCGCGCAACACACCTTCTTTCTGAGGCGTGATAGTATCCTCTCGTTGACAAAACATCAGTAATTTTGCCTCATTTAATCTTTATATCACCGTGTTTTGTTACCTCGTTAATTAAGTTCGCACATGATGCATGGACTCAGCAGGTCTTAAAGGCTATAAAACTATCACTTCATGTGGTATGCCTTTGTCATTTGCGCAAGAAAGCAATCGAGAAACATGAAAAACGTTCTGATTTTAATTTTCTCTTTCATTTGTTACACTTGCTGGGCGGATGACATATGTTATTTTAACAACGTATGTCTACTTAATGTAACAGAAAATGATTACACGTACTCTGGAGATTGCAAACCCTGTGTATGCAATGGAAATTGTGTCCAAGACGATGCATGTGAAATTGGTGATACTCTGGAACCAGGTCAAGAAGAATGTGTCCATCAAATTGATTTCTATGAAGTTTCAGATAAGAGTACAATTTTTCATAATTTGCATGCAGAATTGCGACGATTGTACTATGTTGTGCATAAGTGTCCCAATGGAACGAATACAAGTTTAAAAGCTCTTTGTGAATCTAATGAAAATTGGAACACCACTGGATATGTATCTAGCGTATCTACATACAGAATTTACAAAAATGAAAGATGTGCAGAATGCAATGGTGAATATAACTACACAAAATGGAAATCAGCGGTCAGTGTAAACTCAAATCAATTTTTTTTGTTGGATTTATTCAACAACGATCCAAGCCCTTCCGATATCCTTAATCACGTGGCTGATAATCTGGTTTTCTCTCTACGCCCTGAAAATTATCCAGACAATTTAAATGGATGCTTAGAGGATGTTATAGATTCCTGCAATGTGACAGGACGGTGGGATTACATGGACGACAACCTAATTCAATTATGCAGCTCATCAAAGTTCAAACTGGTCAAATATTACGGTGGCAGACTGTTAGGCCGTGTATATAGAAATGTTTACTGCGCTTTGTGTAATAACCCACAACAAGAGCTCTTTGCCACCAGTGGGTGTAACTTGGGGGCCGTGGATACCGGTAGAGGAGGACCATCTTTATTTAGACTGTTCGCTTGGACTGATGATAATGATGATGATGCTAATGGTGATGATAATGGTAAAGATGCATCACATTGTTTGAATAACCAAATCGTTGATCCGTTTGGGAAGGTTAGTAGATATTTTCTTCGTTTGGTTTATGAAGATTTTTAGCCGTGGCGTAGTGGTTAGCATGTCTGAATTCAAATCCGTAGATCGCGGTTTCGAACCTAGTCGCGGTAGGTCATACCCTATACATGAGTTGTCGGCCTCGTGGTAGGGTAACTTAGTACTGGCGATAGAAAAGTGCCCAGCAAACCTATAGGTGGAAGAGCTGGCCGTCATATTTATGACCTAATTATGTGTTGAATACGTTAAAAAATGAAAAATTTGTTTCGGAACTACCGGTGACTTTCTTATCCCTCTTGTAAAGTTAAAAGCTCTGGATTTAAGCTTTAAACCGGTTCAAAGCAAATAAATTCATCAGTGGCTTGCAACTTTCCTACACCTTGTCGCTAGTGAGTTATTTAATGATCAAAAAGTTATTTCAGAATTAAAATGTAAGATGGCCTTATTACACGACCTTGTATTCAACAAACGACAAATGAATCATAAGCCAGTCGTGTTACCAATTGAGCTCAGCAGGCTCGAAAATACTTAGCCTGAGTGGAGTGAAACAATTGCTGGAATGTGTCTTGCCCAAAGAAATTTGTAGTTTCCTTATTGAGATTCGAACCCTCTAAAAATCGAAATCCAAGGTGGCTCAACACAGTTACTACGTCTAGTATTTTGTAATCATGTAGTATTTTCCTGTCCTGACCTGTTTATTAAATTCTGTTAATTCGAATCTATCGCTGTAGGTTTGACTTAATAGGAATATCATCGCCCTTAACGAGTCGCGGAATTTAACTGAAAATGTTTTTCTCAAATTTTAGGTAGTATTTTAATTGATTTCTGCATTAAAAGTATATTTATAAGGAACTCTTACCGAACAGAACAGAACAAATCTTTTATTTTCGTCACAGTTTACATAGTAAATACATGTGAAAAAACATAAATACATAGATACAACATGGCGGTATATAGTTTAATAAGTTAAGAATTAGCTGGCAAATTTGCAATTAAAAAATTGGCATCACTGTCATGAATTCAATTTATTTTAAGAAAAAAATCTCATGAACAATTGTTTATTAAAATATAAGTATGTTTCAGTGTATTTCATTGCAAGTTTGACGACTTTTATAAATATTAACAAAAGCATTACCGAAATATATTTATATATCCACAAAATCAATATGATTACCATAACGATCGTCCAAATATTCTTACATTTCAGTACTCGTGTCTTAATATCATATGCCCTATAGGCCAGACAGCAGTAAACGGTGTTTGCCAGAAAGGAAAGTTACCAATTGCCGGTATTGCTGTGTATTTCTACGTGACAGTTACTCTCCTAAATGAAGATTCAAACATAAGTGATTGGTCAATGGTTGGTCATGCATTCACGTGGAGCAATAGTCAATTCAAGTCAACTTTATGTAACTTTTGCAGTACTTTCCCGTCCATGGATGAGGAAAAGCTTCCTTTACATGTATACAAGTTTTTCATAAGTCACACGATTCACATTGATTGCGATACAGACGCTGTAATAGATTTCATTAGAAATTTTGAAAATTTGACAGCGGAGGATATTTCCTTTACAACTAGCGATGGACACAACTTTACAGCTAAATTGTCGGTCAGTTTTGAGCCAGGAAAAAACACTCAAGTCGTTCCACCCAGATTTTGCTTAAATGATAAAAGACTTTGGCATGGATATTATTGTCAATTAGTTGTCTTAACGCCCAATCTGTTACGTGAGTTACATAGATATGGAATGAATGAACTAATTACTCTGTATTCGCAACCACAGCTCGATGAAGTCTCAACGACGTCACATGAGACTAGAGTAATTTGCGTGGCTGATTATTTACGTATTGTGGATCAAGTTATTCCATTTAGGAACGGCGGGCTGCTGAATTTGTTCAGAAACAAGACTGAGTTTATTTTGACAGCAATGATCTTAAAAATGGTCAATTATTATGGTATGCTGTGTTTATAAATCTGATAGTAACTTTACTCACATTGATATTATAAGATATCTATTTTCAATGTATGCTTCCTCGTATTATCAAAATGTTAGTTCATTGTTTATTCGTTTCTCGGATTTTTAGCGAGTAATAACTACTGGACCCTTTGGATTGTTCAGTAGTGTGATTTTGTTTCAATTTACACGAACAGTTTCTTACATTAGACTTGTGTTTTCTAAAGGTCTTTCCTTCCAACTGTATGATATACTAATGTATTTTAGTTACAACTTTAATGTGTGTTTCTATATTTTTCAATGTGTTTCAATCCAGTAATTGTCTAGTGAGTAAATATGGTATTCACAAAACATGATATTTTGAAGCCATTACTCACTGTGTTAAGTGTATCTTTTGTGTGAAAAAAATCCATTCGACAACTATGATAAATGACCAAAACGAACGGTCAACCATGAGGAAAATAACCAACACAGTACGGCGTTATTTTACTTGATTATTACGATACATGCAGTATATTATATATATACATCTACAAAAACAAAGTTTATAAAATAAAATAATAAAAATATAGTACAATATCACAGAGGCTAAAAATACTGATAATACATTTCAATACCACTTCTAAAATTGACAAACAATAAATATGTGTATGAATAGATTGTCATGATCAATGACGTAAAACTGTTGTAAATAAATTACAAGTGTGTTGTGACATTCTTGTATTATTCTTTATTATATAGTATATAAAGTCAAATTATAAAGCTAATGTGCGGATGTTAGACCGAACGGTTCACCAACAAAGACTTATAAAACTTCAAAATGATACACATGTTGTTTAACATGCTAGTATTATTTTTTATTTATAAATAAATAAGATCCATTATAAATCTATGGTGCGGGTGTTAGACCGAATGGTATACCAACAAACTATTTGTTGTAAAATCGACGATACACGACAGAATATGCAAAAGAGTAATTCTAACACAGGATCTTAAGACAGATATTCAGACGAAAAAAATATATTAATTATTGAATACGGACATTAGACGTTATACGGTATACTGTATATTACACAAAGCTGAACTTGTTTGATCTCGTTTGAAATGAATGGTTGCGTCATGGCTAAAATGCGGAGATATAGCGTCTATGCTAGTTTGGGATCATGACGACAAAGTTTGGGTGAAAGACTTATATTAAGTCGACTTGATTTTGTGTGAGGATAAATTTACATATTCATAAATTCTGATTAAATGTCCGAAAAAGTGCTATCCGAAATAAGTCTATCTTGGTCTGTTATGGACACTAGGCTTTTCAGTGAATCCCATAAAATCTGAAGCTCCTGTTAATTCCTTCCTTAAATTGCCCCACATGTCACCAAGTATGCCTTTCGCTTTGTACTGAAATAAATTAAAAAAAATTTTTTTTACAAGTCTTACTTAGAGTTAAACTTGGAACTAGTCGCGAAGAAAACGCTATGTATAAAACGGTCAGTGAGTATCTGCCAAGCTCCTTTTTAATACATTTCCTAGTAATTTACCTTTCCTTTTTACCAATTAACGAACCAACGTACCCTCTTAACTGAAACTCAAAATATTGGAGTTTACCACTTGGCGCAAGCATTGGAAGTATAACTTGGGACCTGTCACCCAGGAACCCACTTCAAGTATATAATACACAATAGCATACAGCCATGTTCAGTATTACGACAACCAAAATTAATGCACGTAGTATTTACGTTTAATTGTTTTAATATATGGGACATTTCCATTGTTTTTCAAAGCAACTGGAAAAAATCACCATAAGCCAAGGTGGTCTTTGGAGCCGATTTTAACTGTACTTGATACTTACTTCGTATTTCTTCTCACGGGTTTGAATCTGTTTGACTTTGCGTCGCTTCTGTAAGGACAAACAATACAAAAGTTAAAATCAAAGCACTGAAAGTACTGATGGGGCGGGGCTCTTGAAAATTTTAAAACACTGATCATGACACTACTATGACGTTATGAGAAACTAGCCATAAAGTTGCCCTTTTCCAATTGGACAGATGGATTTTCAACTTTTGTCATAATGATTGTGTCAGATAAATTGAATCATTGTTTTTCATCATGATGTTCTATTCAGTAGTGGATTCTATATCATGAAAGATTAATTTAAAACAAAAAAGGAAAGAGTTGTGAATAGTAGTCTATAGTGTCTGACTTTATTGCTGTTAAAAACTTCCCTCCTTGATGGTCATGGAATTAATTTTTATCCTTTTTACAAGGACCAGTCTTGTACTTTTTAACTTGTTGCATAGACCTTAGTCCCTACAAAGCTGGAATCAATCCCAGTATCAGTCATATATTTCTGCCGACTCATCCACTCCACCACTAACAAACAATGAGTATGCACTTGAGATACCGATATTAATGAATTCAGGAAACAACTTCATGCTCTTTTACCCAGTGTTCTTCGTTGATATACAGTGCCTACCAAAAGTTTGGAGACAACAGAAATTTATTATATCTTGATTCCAGTAATTGATTTTTTTTAATACAATCATTTTTAATACATCACAGATTATCTATGATGAAATTAAAGCACATTTCATGAACGCACCACAATTAATAGGTTTAACATCTGATATTCCAAAGCCTCAAAAATTAAGAGCAATGTAATTATTTTCTATCACATATTTTTAAGTAGAACTAAAATTTAAAAAATAGGCAAAACTGACAAGTATTTAAAAGCAGTTTTGAAATATTTTATAACAGCTATTCAATAGGCCTACAAAGTGAAAATGTCTCCAAACTTTTGGTGTGTACTGTATATCGGCTGGCCATATTTGAGGCCAGATGCATTTGTTAGCAGTGTTTGATGAAACTCGGATGCAATGGCAATTTTTGAGCACTAAGTCTGATCTCAAGATACATGAACTTTAACACAGTTCTTAGTGGGTTAGGCATAACCTTGACAAGCAATGTATGCTTAAGTATATTGACAGTACAGATTTGTTTGTAATTATTTATTACTATTAATTACAACACTTCAGTATGAAATGTACAATATATACATACATTTTGAATGAACAATTTCAAGTTTATGTAATACCAGGTAATAACAGTAAATAGACAAAAAAGTTAACACTGCAGGGTGACAATTCACAAAATCTTCTCAGTACACTTATTTTTAAATGATGACTTGTACACTTCCATGGAATAGGTATTTCAGCCGCGACATTAAAAAATAACATACATGTAAAGTGCCTAAATATAACCAGTTCTTCCTTAAATTCTAAAATGTTTGATAGAATCTGAAGTAAATAATGATGCTTACTGTACATTTTACTAATAGAAAAGGCTGTTTCTAAATTAGTTCAATTACTATAATATTTAACCATTTATAATCCATCAGGGTTATGGAAAAACTTCTCATAGAAAAAAAATCCATGGTATACTATAGATTGTTACACATCATGTACATATATTAATGCAGTTCAAAATACATTTAAATGTTTATTTACACAAATACCAAACATATGCGAAGTAAAACATCTCAATGATACAATATTTTGGAACAGATTAAACAAAAGCTTACTTAACATATTTCATGTTTTATACATAGTTAACTATAGTTATATACAGCAAATCAAGGATGACTTCAATGCTAATTGTTTTTTAGATACAGAGGTTTGAAGTTGGTAGGTATTGCACTATTTTTGAAGTAAGAAATTGGTCAGTTTTGAGCCATCTTTGAGGGCAACAGTTTTAAAGAAAGAGAGCTCTCAGAGTCCTTTATTTCCATATATGTACTAAAATTTAGGTAAATATTTGAATTTAATAATCATTTAGATTCTTATTTCTTCCTTTTTTGAGAAAAATTGATCGGAAAATGGCCCCGCGGCCAATTTGTGCAAAAACTTAATTCAGAGCTGTAAAAGTCTTGATTTATAAATTGCTGTATTTTCTTTATTTTTCAAGATAATACTTCAAAATTTTTCAGGGAATATTCTTATAATCATAATTGATATATATATGGTCTTAATTTATTGTAAATCAATAAAAGAAAAATATGTTTGTATTTTATACAGGGTTATCCCCTCTTTTTTTAGGAAATTAATTTTTTCATAAGTTCATTGTGCTATATTTTTTTATTTTTTAAGATATTCTTATAGAAATGGGTATACATGTTCTTGTTATTGCCCTTAAATTAATTATTCATACATCATTTATTGCTTGACCATTATTCTGATACAATGACTATCAAAAAAGTTTACATGAACATAATGTGAACATCATGTATATTAACTTATTATAAATCCTGTAAGCCTATCTTAATATACATACAGTAGCCTACATAAGTGCGTATCAGTATACAGTGTAATATTTCATGAAATGGATTAACACTAACAGCTCTTAAAATACTTTATTTGTAATTCAGTTTATATTGTATCAAACCTATGTGTTATTTACTGTCAAAGACCTTAGAAATAATTTCATCACCAAGCTCCACATAAGTATGCCCCGCCCGAGGGGCCATGGGTTCTATTCCTTGGTGAAGCATACTTTTGTGGAGCTAAGGAGCTTGGTCATGAAATCATTTCTACCGCCTTCCTCCCTCCAACCAATGATTCTTAATTATGCAGGGCAAATAATGCAAAACATAAGTTCATGCTTGTTCATGAAGGGTAGTGTATATACAGGGATTTCATTCATATAAAAACATTCATAATTTACAAACATATAACTCAATATAAAAAGGCTTTTCAAGTAGCTAAAACCTGAAAAATTGTAATCCCCTGATAAATTGCTCAATTTCAATACAGGGGTATGCAATATTTTCTGTTATGGACTCAGAGGAACTTGTCATTTATCATTCACCTTTTCCCCTAATGGAACATGAATAATGATATGCTAAATTCTTCAAACTTAGATCTTATATTAAAACCTTAGTCTGTCATTGGCATCATAAAAGCTGGACCACATTCCATGTAATTTCTTCATCTGAGATTTGTTCAGGCTAAGCAGCAGGAGACATACTTAATTGTGCTTTCTGACAAACAAGTCATTAATAGTTTAAGGTGTTTCAATGTTTCTAATTTGAACTTTTTATTAAATGTATTGCACATTTACACATTCTGGTTACACCAGTCAATCTCCATTTCATAAAGGTTGTTACTTTAAAAAAGAACCATGACATTGTGTTTTACAGAAGACAGAAGGATTGGCATCTCTGGGTCTGGAACTATGTCCACTTTGTTCTATGTGATCAGGTCTGTATGAATTTTCTGAAACAATAATTGTACAACAATTAAGAAATAAGCCAGATTTGAATACTGGTTATTGTAATATATGCGCATGTAATTTGTATGATATCTGATTGTCTTAGATATTTGAAAGAATATTTTCAATATTTTCAACATTAACCCAAGCATTTTGATAAAAGCTGAAAACCAAAATTAACTACATGTATGCAGCTAGAACACACAGCACTAAGATTAGTTCCCATCAATGAGTAATAAATGTGTCTATATGTGTTATTAGTTTCGCCCAAGTTTGCCAGAAGCAAGGGTTCAGTTCTTTGAATCTTACTACAAATAATTAGATTACAGATGAGCCATGGTTAGTCTTGGCTGTATATAGGATATGTTAACTGTTAAGATGAATAGTATGTGATATTCATCAGCTCAATGATCTCTAATGGTGAAGCAACTACACAAGAAGTAGCATATTCTATACTAATATCTGGTACTTTTCTGCATCCTTATAGGATGTTTGGTTCTGTTCTTGTTCATGCAAAGTTTATGTAACCCGATAAAAATCCATTTTCCAAACTAAGATTCAAACCAACGACCTCACGAGTTTAATACCTCTGCTACACACATATCCCCTCATTAACAGAATTTGTCCGCAAATTCTTGGAGTTCCATTGTCTCTTTAGTTTATCTAACAGTGCAATCATACAATTCCTAGGGGGTTATTTACGTTGGACGCAAAATGCAAGCAGATACAAATCCATGTTGCAAACTAAGATTTAAACCCACAGCCTTTCGAGTCCTAAGAGGACATTGTACAACATTGCCATAAAAGCTAGCCTGATGCAAGGAGTACAAGCAACATATTACACCTCTGCTACATCTAATTTATAAGCATTTAATGCAGTGAATAGTACTAAACTTCATGTTCGTTTTATGAATTCCATTTTCAAAGAATTCCATTATATGTACTGGTTTTGCTGTGTCATAACCCATGTTGAGAGATCGTAATGAGTTCATCAATGTTCGTTCCCATCACAAAGTATGTGCAGCACAGCATACTGTAGAATCTTTGACTGGAGACCAAAGCTTGTTTTCACATACTCTTCCAACAAGTTGCTTCCATTCGCCCTTTTGCTTCAGGATTTTAAGTGGCTGAAAATTGAATCAATCTGAAAAATAAGTTAAAATCAATAAGCTGATACAGTTCTCCTCTTAATTATATGGTGCTTTCACCACTCTAAAAGTTTCAGGCATATTACAGTACAGCAAAATGAAAAAATCAACAACTAGCAATCACTAGTAGGCTCAGATTTGTAAACTTTACAATTTTACATGAATACACATAAATGTTCACTGGTGATTGTCATTTACCTAGTTAATCTACTGAAAGCTAGGGTGTGAAAGGCCATAGAAAGCAGTTAACTACCCCGTTTCACCCATGATAAAAGGTCATATGCAGCTGTGATATTGAATTCCTGTGCCTGCCCTGTAAAACTTGTATATCTATGTCAGTTAACAAGGAAATATTTCCACCCAGTGTCAACGCATAAGTTTATGGACAAGTTTTATTCTATCAAATTCAACAGTGTACTATTTTATTGTAATTTATCATTATCCACAGCATGTTTTTAATTCATAGTTTTCTAAGTACTTTTGAACTTCTTAGTGCATTTCAAATCCAAGCAAGTAGTTCCTAGACCAATGCAGATACTCAAATATATATTACCTAAAAGGATTTTGACAGAAAACTACGGCAAATGAAAAACGAAAGTGAAAGTACAAACAGGGTCGCGAAAACCCATCACTCTTGCATCTGTCAAAATGCTGTTGAATTGCGGAAGACTTAGGTCCATACTACATGAAATACAATCGATCTTAGTGACGGGTCGAGTTAAATTTTTATTTTGAAAATGTGTGTATTGTTACACCGGCAGTTTTTGCGATGAAACTTCTCACAATTTCCACAAATGATCAAATATCTAAGCTGCTCTCAGCTCTGTCTACATTTTTAGTCTGTTCACAGACGCATAATTTTGTACACTTTGCAATATATTATATAAATTAGTTCAGATGAAACCATGGACATTCTTATCATATTGTAAAAATAATAACATTTATTGAGACTCGTGTTAATAACGACAAATACAAAAACATTCATGTACTTACTTTATCGATGAATGCGTGTGGTTCCGACATGTTAAATGTTTTGACTGATGCGTCACATGAGTCACGTGATAAATAACGTCCGCCCACTAGTGGAGAAATCCCTGGCTATAAATAGATCAGGCTGATACTATTCTCCCAACTTATTAGAACGAAAATGCGGTAATTGCAAGCGTTTATGACATGATTTGGGTTATTTCTTTACTTAGGATTGTTATTTACGTCAAATAGCATCATTTAAAAAAATGATATAGAATTTAAAAGTCCTGTTCTCGCAATCCATAATGCGAAACTGTAATTAACCGAATTAGGTCGACTTGCCAATTCTCCATTGCGTGTTTTAGTCGTATCATGACTCATGTTGATCTATTGCCGGATGAAAAATCTAATCTATGGAAATAAGTCGCAGGCGATTATCATGATAACATATACTAACCGAAATATCCGAATCAATTTTTGCAGTAATGAAATGCGGAGTGGATCGGGTTTTTTGCTTAAATTCAATGCTCGGAGCTGAAATTACGGTTTGTTAACTTTGGACGTGGCTAAAGCCCCGCCCAAAAATACTGTGTCGACAGAAATGAGTTTTTTATTTATAAAACTTTAATTAGAATTTACCTTGGTGGTTATTTAAAAACTAAAAACTCGCTATTTGCTTTCAAATAAGTATAAATAACTTAGTGTGCAAATCTTTATGAGATATCTAAGGACGAGTTAATCTTTATGAAAAAATTAAAACAAGGGAAGTTACCTTAAAGCGAATTATAAAAATCAAAAGGAAGTAGACACTGTGTGAGGTATTGAAATAAAGGGAAATAACTATTTTCCAAATATTTCAAAATAAAGAGAAATACTCATTTCAAGTTATTTGAATTTAAGGAAATAACACGCTAGATAAATTTACCTTGATAATCATCCATACAAAAAATACAACTTGAAAACAGAAATATCCAACAGCTAGAATCACAAAAGCCCAGAAATCAATGTCATTCTGTAGTTTTACGTCATACTGAAATCTTGATACAACTGCATGCCAGAACGTGACGGCAGCGACAAAGATTAGAGTCGTCAGCAGATATCTATCCTAAAAATGGAAACAACATTCGGAACTCTTCGGCCATTTACTATGTATAACTTCGGACGTCTTTACATTTAGACGCCATTTTGGAACTACATTTGGGTCACATGACCAAAACAAAATGCTTTGACCGATGTTGAAGTAAACAAATCCATGATTGTTTACTACTTTAGGCGATGATTATTGTCTTTCTTGAGAAAAATGAATCAATGATATCGCTAAACAATATTTAGTCACAAATATAACATACAAAAATGCTTTTACAAAGCCTAGTGTGTTTATGGGACAAAAACTACTTTGCGTTATAGTTACGTGTTTAGCCAGTGCTTTGTTTCGAATATGTAGCACAATCCCTTGTTCTTGGTGGACCCCCACTAATTCTGTTGAGATAATTAGTTACATTTTATTCAATGAATATCATGACACATGGCATACTAATGGTGAACGGTATATTTAATGCTATTGGTCAGGCTGTTTAGTACCGGGCACAGGTGACAGACTCATTTTTTCCTTATTATAGTATATATAGAGAAAAGTTCTCTAACGCCTGTTCAACGGTTGTAGTTTTCAACTCGTCACCAAGCTCACAAAAACGACTCGATCGTCAAATCTTTTTCACTATCAGCTCTAGAAAGGATTATTATGCACAAAAATACTTTTTATTTGAAGAAAAACGATCAAAAATTGATGAAATGGTCCCAAAATATCCTCAAAAAGCCTTAAAAATTGTTTTATGTTAAACGAGTCGTCCATATAGAACGTATAGTGAAACGGACTGTTTCGTCCGCTATGAGCAAATAAAACAAAAACTACCATAAAATCTACATATTTTCAATAAATAAATCCATTCTCTATCGACTCACGGCGTAAAAACTTTCAAACAGGTCTCTAGGAACACTTAAACCCACGAATATTGTTCCACATGCCTACTATTTTGACAGATGACCTCCATTTTGTTACATTTCCAATTGACGCGTTTTGATTGGTCGAAAATCACGTTGACCAATCAAAACGCGTCTAGGATTCACTGTGGAAATCTAACAAAATGGAGGTCATCTTGTCAAAACAGTAGGCATGTAGAACAATATTCTTGGGTTTAAGTGTTTCTAGAGGCCTGTTTGAAAGTTTTTACGCCGTGGATCGATAGAAAATGGATTAATTTATTGAAAGTTAGTAAATTTCATGGCAGTTTTTGTTTTATTAGCTCAAAGCGGACGAAATAGTC
The DNA here is from genome assembly GCA_025267735.1 of Mactra quadrangularis. Lineage (NCBI taxonomy): Eukaryota > Metazoa > Mollusca > Bivalvia > Venerida > Mactridae > Mactra > Mactra quadrangularis. The sequence continues at coordinate 92,582 of CM046295.1, forward strand.
CGTTTCACTATACGTTCTATATGGACGACTTGTTTGACATAGAACGATTTTTAACGCTTTTGGGGGATATATTGGACCATTTCATTAATTGTTGATCGATTTTCTTCAAATAAAAAGTATTTTTGTGCATAATAATCCTTTCTAGAGCTGATAGTGAAAAAGATTTGACGATCGGGCCGTTTTTGTTAGCTTGGTGACGAGTTGAAAACTACAACCGTTGAACAAGCGTTAGAGACCTTTTCTCTATATATACTATAAGGAAAAATTGAGTCTGTCACCTGTGGTACCGGGGATGACACAAAAAGAGATAACTCTCTCATTTCCATTGATGCTACCAACAATGAGGACATGACAATGGCATGGGTGCGGGCATTTGCCTCTAGATATTCCTTGGTTATAAATAAAAATGTTGCCCTTACCAGAAGAGTTAAATATGACACTTTAGGTATATTTTGGTTTGCTACAAACCGGAAACTAATGGCGGACAACATCAGGATAAAAGACAGTTGTAACCGGTTCGGCGTCAGTTCCGGTTTCACGGCGAACGTCGAGAAGGCAAAAATACTGAGCAAATTCTGAAAAAAAAATAAAAGAAAACGTTACGTAAAATTAGTTTTTGATGATTATACACACGAAATAAACTGCAAACTAGTTTGAAATCATGTAGAACTTACAACACCAATCATCATTGTCCTCCTATCAGTTTTTAATACGTAAACAAGTAGGACATATAATTTGTAACATTGCAGGGCTATAGGCAAACATTTTAAGTAGGGGCTTTACATGAATCTCAAGTTAAAAACGTTTAACCGAGATTTCACACTGATCCACAGCAAACGGATAGGGCGAGGCCGAATGTTTACGGTGTTGGGCTGGAAATCATTGGATAGCCAGCTCCGCGTCCGTTCGAATACAATTCTAAGCATTCACCGTTGTTTCCTTAAGCAAGATACTTAATCATATTAAGCTACTTGATGACCAGGAAGCGGACTCGAAAGTAAATAATATAAGTTCTAATTTGTATCATTAAGAAGTTAAAATAAATTAGTATAAAATTATAAAGTTCAAAATTAAAAACCAAACGCAACCCGGGTCGGAAGCACAGTTGGTAGCGCACCGGAATTTCGAATCCAATGTCCCGAGGGAGAGTACGGGTTCGAATACCAACGGAGAAGGTTTATGCCGTTAGAAAACCAAATGTGTTGATACAGCGTTGGACCTAGCATAAATAAATAGAAAACAAACATACTTACGACAACAACTAAGATGTTCCATGAGAAAAAGCCAGCACGCCGAGACACACAACATGTCGCAACGATTCCTGGGAAATTTGTTCGCGCATGCGTAAACTGAGAAGAAATTGAGAATGATTCCAATTCAACGAAATTATGAAGATCCCATTCCTGAAATAAAAAAATTGAACAGTTAAGTTGAATTGACCATTTCTTGGAGGACCTTCGCATTTGAATATTAATGTACATGTATTTGTCCCTCATGTGCTTTTAGTCAACACCATCTTTGTGGGGAAAAAAGTGTTTACCTTTTTCAATATGTTAACAGATAAAGTCATGGAAAGGTTAGTTACATCCCATTGTTAAAAAATTTAATTGCTGTAATACGTTTTAATGGTTAAAAGCTCCAATTCACTATAAATATAACAGACGGTTTCAATGGTTAAGTTTTTCATATATGATTATTATATACTTTCGCCTTACTTTCGTAGAGTTTGGTCAGGAAATAGTTTTCACGGTCATTTTTCCCTATCACTGATTCTTATTCATGAAGAACAGTTGTCAGTCACTGACAACGTATGAGTCTAGTAACAGGCTAACAGCTAGATATCTAGTCTTTCCAGGAACTCTGAGTATATTGACCGACTTTTGTGATATGATCTATATAATGTGTTGCTACGACTTTCAACCCAACCAATAAAACAGTGTATAAAATGTGCGAGTTCTTAAGAACTTATGAGGCCCCGAATAGCCATCTAAAACGTAAACCCTACTGACTTTTGCGATTAGGCGAGGGGTAATTTGTACCCATGATCATGAAAACAACTCACTTGACTGTCTGAAAAACAATCAACGTATATGGAACTCAGTTCTTCTGTGTCTTCTACGAATTCAACATACTGCTGTGTCAGTTCAGTTGATAGCACCAATGAAATACACTGAAATATGTCACGTGATGTTAATGCACCAATAAAATACTCTCAAATTGGTCACGTGGTATTAATACACCAATGAAATACACTGAAATATGTCACGTGGTGAAAATTCACCAATGAAATAAGTCATGTGGTATTAATATCCCACTTTAGTCGGAGCAGTGGTCAAGTAGTTGGACGCACCCTTAGGAATCGAGACACTCAAAAATGAGAACAATGATAAGCACTCGATTCTGTTTTAAATCAATATCATGAAATTTTAATGAAATACTTTAGAAATTAATAGATGGACCGAGTTGCTACGGCGTTAAATCTAACCGAAACCCACATAGTACCTATGACGTGAAATTAGTTTCTAACGGTTTAGAGGCAACTTCTGTGTCGAGAAACTAACAATTAAAACAAGACATGACGTTACGTCAAAAATTGGGATGTTTATGATTGGGTCGTAAGATTAAAAGTTTCCTCAAACATTTTTTTTGTAAAAAAAAGATGCAAAAATTACCTGTACGTCGAATGGAAAGTCGTTCAGCTCCATAGTTTCATTAAACTTTCCTTTAACTCTACGCATTTCGTAAATATAGGCTTCACCTTTCTTTGAATATCTGACGTCATGCCAGAGTTCTTCTTTAGGGTCAGAGAATATATTCTGTATCGTAAGTTCTGGGTTCCAATACTGATCAAAGTCTGTCACAAGCTCCTGTTGCAAAAAACAAAATACGAAACAAACTTGACAGTAAATAACATAGATTTACAAAATCAAAGCACTGAAAATACCGAAAGTACGATTTATTGAAAGTGAGGAACAAAGCCAAGGACAAACAAATGAAAAATAATGTTTAGGAAGTGGATTTTTCTTAATAGAAACATTAAAGTATTACAATCGTTTAGAAATGAAAAATGCCGAATACATCCGACTGCTATGCTTAACAAAGTCGAGAACAAAAAATGGTAGAACAAAATATAAGTGAGTATTTTTTCCGAACACAAATACATTGTAGTAGCATTGTACTCTTAATATCGTTCAAAAATGATTCAATTGACAATTTGTGTAAAGGTTTCCATAGCGCCTGCTAGATTTGTAAGCGCCGGTATTGTTTCGGTATACACCGGTCATGTGATCGGCTAACGGCGACATATGTGTCAAGTATTCCGGCTAAGTATAACTAAAGAAACTCCAATATAGATTTAACCCGATTTTCAACAAAGTTCTCTACCAAATATCATGTGTGTGTTTGTCAGTGAAGACAAATTATAAGGCATCACGTAATGTAAATTGGTTATAAAGAAGATTAAAGTTCGATATTAATTAATTGGCGTGTCTTCCGAAAAGGCCTCACTTATATAATCCATACAATTCTTTCCAAACTTGGGATTATATCATTTAAATTATACCTCATGTGGAAAAATGAGATGGTGATTAAAGTGTTTGCGCATGCGCAAAACTAGAAAAATAAAGGCTTACTTTTTTATTGTCTAATGCTGGTTCCCGCCATTTTGCTTGTATGTAAACGTCAGCTTCAAAATATTCTTTAATGGTCTCAATTTCGCCAACTTTCAGGAAAACTACTGAAACGTACACCTTAGTCCGCGGTCTATTCAACCATTTCTTGCTGGCGTGTGGATTATACGTCGGTGCCGTCATTTTAGAGTGATCTCCCTTTCTTGAACTCACTCTAGAGTTCCTTCCCTTGGTTGATGCTTCAGACCGGTACGAACTAAGCGGATATTCGGAATTGTTCGTGACTTCTCGTAAATTCTCGAGTTCAATTATAGATGGGGCGTTCACTGAAGTTGTCACACTGTGAAGAGAGGTGTCCGTATCACGGTAGTCCGACAATTCATGATCGTTTCTTTGATACTTTCGACTCACTCGGCGAGTTTCGTCAATATGCCCGACGTGGTTGCTATGATACGACATCTGTTTGTGTCCTAGTTACCATGAGCTAAAAAGAATTAAAGTAAAAGTTGTTTTAACGGAGTCAGTCGAGTACATTTAGATGCGAACGCAGTTGGTCCTTTCAGTTGAAATCCTCGGGTTTTATCGTTGAATCTATGTACATGTACTAAAAAAAAAGAATATTGGCTTCAAAAATATACTTCGTTTATAGAAATTTATACATCACAATGTCGCAATGTTTACAGTTCTATCCAAAATAAAACACTGGTTGAATTTTCATAAAAAATGTACTCATATTACATTGCAATCCAATTTTCAAAAATAAAAACCACAAGCAACGCGTAAAATCAGTAAAAAAACTCACTACGTACATATTAAGGAGACAGTTTTTATTCAATTTTTAACTTATAAACGCTCAAATTATTTTGTATACATCGATGAGCTTTCTTTTTATTTATTCAAAATTTTAGGTACAAAAATTGGAATACATTAGCCGCAATCCATGCTAAATAACTACGCAAATATAAAGCCGTATTAAAATGCTGATGAACTACAGTAAAATATAGTAACACCTCTTTAAACAACCATCTCCAAAATACAATAATTAAAGCTACTTTCTTGTTACGACCAGGTCACATTCATTGCCTCCTATCCCGTAAGGACCCAATAACGAACGTCTTCTAATTCTGACCGCTTTCCAAGAACAACAACCTCGTAATAACGACCACATCTTAATATCACAAACCGCATAAAACAAATCTATATAGTCTGCTCGAGACTTAATTAAGAAACGTCATGAAACTGTAAATGGTTATTATCTCGGACTGACATTATCACGATATTGACCAAGAAATCCGCATGAGATTATGCTAATCTTTCAATCGGATAGACACGGCTTTGTTCGTTGGAGCCAATAAAAAAAATGATGAAACAACTGGGCAGCACATCACCAATCGTCTTACGATGATTTAACAATGCAACATAGAAGAATTTACGATTAAAATTTGTCGCAAGACGCTTTATAATACGGGCCCCTGATTGTTAACTCTGTCCAGTACGCTGAGGTCACCATTAAAGGAAGCTGTCATCAAATGGGTTATTAAACTGGTCGAGGTAGCGAGGTCTCACTGCATTTAAAGTTTTAATTGGTTTACTTATCCTGGTGTATTTATACAAACATTTTATTCATCAAAGTTTTTATTTACATGTAAACAAAAATATTTAATGCTACTTAATCATAAGAAACGGGTCGATAATTTCTCACTATGAAATTTTGAAACGTGTTCCATAATTTCTTTACCGTGCGTTTTTCTTGTTTATTTTTTTTAATCATACACTGCCCTCCAAAAGTTCCTTTACAGTACAATTAATTGAATTGTAATTACAATGTACTTCCATGTTCAAGTTTGAAGCATCATTATCAAGTTTCATTATTCACTTTAAACATTTTTTAAGTAATGGACACGGAATTTCTGTACATTTAATTTTGCGGCAAAAGTTATCTTGTAGCCTCTAAAACTCATGTCAATGTATCTAAATGAACCAATATTAAGTTTGAAATATGTTTGTTATATCAGATCCATATGAAAAATGTGCTGATTTCATAAAACAAAAATTTATCATTTAACAATACACTGTTTGTACAACTTTTGAAATTCTATTTACTTTTTTATTGGGTTTAACGCCGTGTCAACATAATTTAGGTCATTTAACGGCGTCCAGTGCACATAACCTAGCTTCCCTGGACCATTGTCTATAACCAGTACTCACCTACCCTTTCACAAGACCGGAATCTTCTCCATATATCGTATCAATGGAGGAAAATTGACATTATTGTCAAATTTTCATGGAAGAGTATAACCTCCCTGGGTGGGATTCGAACCTGTACTCTCTTCGGGACACGAGATTCCAAATCCCAGCACGCTACGTTTATTTAGTACAATATAGATTGTGAATGTGTGAAGAAACGTTTGAAGAGCAGTGTATATCAGGGTATTTGGCTTTAAAAGCTTTGCGCTCATTGATTATGATTACTTTTTGATATTTTACTAATATATGTCAGTGTCTGTAATTGTCTGACAGAAAATTAGTTTTTTTATATTTTAAGGCAAGTCACATTTGGAGAAACATTATATACAAGTCACAATAAACGCACTATGATCATTCATACTGATACAAAACAGTTCTTCATAATTCAGCAAGAATCATTTCGAAGTGACAAACATAGTTTTTTGTTGTTGTTGTTTTTTCAAATTGTAAGTCGTTCATTTAGTTCAAGATTTCGAAATAAACATCGATTTTTATTCCAATTGTTGAAAACTTAGCATGCGTCGCACGCATATTCAAAGGGAGATTAATTTACTCTCACCTACTTTTAAGAAAAAAAAACCAATACAAATGTAATGTGTAAATAAACGCTCTTTAAAATTATTTTAGAATGAAATGTTTAGATGTATTGAAAACCGATGGTACAGTGGGGAAACATGTAAAGTATTTATTTGTTTTATGTAAGAGCTATCATTTCAACGAGTGAGCTTCTATTAGGTTTCACGGTTGCTATACCACCGTCACGTGACTATAACATCATAAATGGTCTGGTTCCAGAAGACAATAGCCTTGACAATCCGCACCGACTTAGAGTTTTAAGAGCTGAGTCGAGGCGAATTGTTCACTGCTTTCTTCTTGATACCGTTGTATATTTGATGAAATCAAGTGTTTCTTCTTGCAAATTACGCTTACAGGCAGTAAACATGCATGTTCGAGCTATCCCATGTCAATAATAGGGCAAGGAAATAAAGGTATGCCCATTTTAAACTATAATACTAGTAACTTATTTTCAATATTGGCCCTTTTAAATCCAAATCAGGGATTAGGGCCACGTTCTGAGGGAAGCACATAATGCATCCTTATTGACTCGGGGGCGGATCGAGGATTTTTTCTAGGGGGCGCGTGTCCAAACTTTCGAACCGCAGCCACATTATACACTGTTTGCAGAATAACGCAACATGTTTATATTAAAACTAAATTGCCATTAAACCTATGTTAAGCATCGAGAAAATTTGCTTCATGCTACTTAAAAATGACAATGTATAACAATCAAGAAATACACTTAAGGACAGGTACATTGGAAATTCTAGGGGGGCGTCCGGACCCCCCCCGACCCCGCCCCACGCTGGATCCGCCTATGTTGACTGGCATTCGGAACTCCTCGGCAATTCGCTATGAATATAATAATTATTCAATCAATGAATTGTCGAGATGTTCCGAGTGATTAAGGGGGCAAACTCTTATAAAATCCACAAATCAATCAATTAAAACAAGTTATATTAGGACGCTCGGGCTAACTAGACAGAGTTACGCCCTTGGTTTCAATGGAATGCAATGTAACAAAATGTCAAAATATTTGTTCATTTATTTTAGTATCGAGTGGTCGCTATCTTTACTTAACTGGTTGGTATTTACAAACATGTGTATCTATCATTTTAAACGGTCAAGTTAAGTTATAAAATTGATAAATGTCGACATCTTATGTCAGTAAGTACATAAATCTATTCGTACAACTTGCGCGGATCAATTTGCCCGCTTCAAATTTTTAGAGGGGGGGGGGGGGGTAACGCCGTAGCAACACATTGTATGATCATATTACGGCGGTCAGTCAACCTACTCAACGTTCGTGGAAAGACTATATCTTTTGATTTTGCTGTTAACAAGTCACTGAGCACATAATTTCGTCAGTGACTGACAACTGACCAATATAATTTAGAATCGGTAGTATAAGGGCGAATGGTCGTAGAAATTATTTCAAGACCAGATTCTATGAATGTATGCCCTGTCTGGGAATCGAGCCTACGAACCCTCGATCAGTTGACGTATGTGCTCGAGGTTGAGCTGTTTTAACATTTGAATTAAACCCAAACAATTTAAACCAGGATTGCAAACCTACACCAAAATTGCTATAACAATGACAAATTTCTAAACATTAAAATACAATGATGGCACAACGAATCAATCTAATCTTTATTTAATAAATTCCATCCTTAATTGTTATTTTCCATCCTTAATAAATATCGTCTATCCTTAATTAATATATTCCGTAATGGTCTCCATAATTATGTCCATGAAATTTTTGAAGGCACAGTAAACAAGGACACTAAGCCAGTTTTGTCGATTTATAAGTCCTAGAACCCTTAAATTAGTTCACAGTAAATATCCTTAAAGAACACACAACTCACCGCATTAACAGCTCTATCATTTATACATAAAGTGTATCCATGTTAAAGATTTTAAACAGTTTAATCATTTCACTCACAGGGATCTTGTCAACGTTTTAAATCGATTCACTATTGAATCTATAGTTTGTTATACAGCTCACAAAAAGTATAGAGCACGTGAATATCTAACGTGGCTAATCTCCGTGAACAGGGATCCTATAGACCATTGTTATAGAATCACCCAACATTGCACAGGAGGTCATGATCAGATGACCTTTAAGTCGACCAATCATTGCGAAGTTTTCATCTGGACGAAGCACCAATAATAACATCGTGACTTTGTTTTTTTCTTTTTCAAGAAAAAGTATAACTCACTAAGATTTCCATTGCTCACTCTGTTTTATTCCGAAAAAAATGATACCATGTCACTAAAAATGATCGGTTCCATCTAACACAAATACTTTGGTATGAAACTGTGTTTGCCAAAATCCAGACAAAATAAAAATCTTAAACTATCTATTTGAGAATGAGTGTTGGGGTTTATTATACATTTTCTTAAGCAATCGACATTCAAAAGTGCGAAGTCGTAGTTTTTGTCGTGAAGTATAAATTGATTTTAAGACGCAGCACTTCGAATAATGATGAGTTTTCATGATGATCAAAACTACTGCTTTACCTTCAGTTATTATACAAAATACATTTATGTTATTTCTCCACTAAATGCTTTTGAGTTAAAAATCGATTTTTGGTTATTTGGTTTTTATAACTATTCAGTGCCGGCAATGTACGTTGCTTTACGCCACATTCAACATTTTATATCATTCGGAAAATAACGGCAATCATCTACGAAGAAATACTTCGAATATCAGAAGTGGCAGTAATACAATAAGTTGAAGGGCCGGGCGAATAACTCGCCGGCAAGTAGTGCCCATAGGCGGATCTAGCGGGGGTCAGGCGGGTCCGGACCCTCTCGAATTTGCAAAGTGTACCTGTCCATAAGTGTATTTCTTGACTATAAGCCATTTTTAAGTAGCATGAAGCATTTTTCTCGGTGCTTAACATAGATTTAATGGTTGTGTAGTTTCTATTATAAATATGTTGCATTTTTCTGCAAAATGTGCATAATATGGTTGTGGTTGGAAAGTTTGGACCCCCCTAGAAAAAGTTTGGTCCCCACCCTAGAAAAAAATCCTGAATCCGCCTCTGGAGCTAATATGATCTACATATATATGAACGTGCTAAGTCAATACTTACAAAAAATTTGCCAGCTATTCTGCTAATAGGCCTAATTCGGAAACTCAAATTTGTGGAGTTTACCGTCCGAACGTAGGCGGTACAAATTGAGTTTGTAACACGCTATATTGCAGAGAAGCACGACGAACGGGTTTAATCCTATTGTTCTTTGTGACGGTATAAGTTTGTTTATACGCAGTGGAAAACCCCAAATATTTTATTTCTGCATATAGTCTATAAGCTACAATACAACTTGGCAAAATGACCAAGGGTTATCTGAATATGAAAAATAGCCAGCTTTGCACACTTAATAACTCAGATTTAAATAAAAGAATGTTGCTAAAAGACGCCAAATTTGTTTTAAAGAAACAAGTACAGTGTTCAGTTAATTCACACGTAAGTTTTTACACTAATGCACATTAAGTGCACTTAATCCAAACTTGGAGTGCACGTCTAGACTATATGACCATGCAGTCAAAGAGACATGGTATATTGGTTCATCAAAGTTTACAATCTAATCAGTATTCATATATTATTTTACATACATGATGGAGGGGGAATATAGAGTGAGAGAGAAAAGGGGAAAAAGACGAGAGAGAGGTGGGAGAGAGAGAGAGAGAGAGAGGTGGGAGAGAGAGAGAGAGAGAGAGAGAGAGAGAGAGAGAGAGAGAGAGAGAGGGGGAGGGGAGAGTTATGGAGGATGGACGGATAGGTTGACTGACCACCGTGTCGTTCAGTGGGTTGCCAAACAACAGTCATAGTTCAGTTATCTAGTTTAGAGAATAAACACGTGTCCATACCAAGTATTAGTCTTATATTATTGTACGACGGCTGTAAATATCATATATAGTATATGTGTTATAATGTGTCAATAAATTAGTGTAAACTAACTGAACTATCGAACAAAAGATATTAATCCTAAAATATTGGTTTTAATAAAACTGGCTACATATATATACGCCTTGTTTATATATAACTTTATTTCCTCCAATATTGGAGAGCTACACAACAAAATCTAAATATTACAAACATATTTACATAGTACACGACAAAAGAATATTACAATAGTTTCATTATGATATGTACAAATTCAAAGAACTGAAATGAACGTGAACGACCTGTATAAATCAATTTTGTAAACATGACATGTTATTGTACTTTGGATTCATCCGTTTATGAAGAAACACATGAGTCCACACGATTGTGAAGCAGTTTCTAAGTACTTATTTATGTGAAATCAATATTAATCATTCAGTATAAATGGCCCAGTGAATAAGAGTGTGGATATTACTCACTTAATTGGTTTATATAGATAATAAAAGAATATTAAAAAATTCTGAATATATTAATCCATCCTTATGTGTTACAGTAACAGTTTAGAATATTCTTTTCTTTAATCGATGATGCTGACAATTCCTGAAAATGGTCATTCGCCCGAAAACTGACATTTAGACATTTCTTTTTCGTAAGATTGACGCACCAAGTTAAAACAAAAACCTCACCTGTAGGACTTCTATATACCACACATGTATAGCACTGGCACCAGAGTCCTCACACTCGTTAAATACGCATACATACAATATTTTGTCAACAAACACAATTAAAAATCGGTCCCGTATACATTATATTAAAACTATACTTTTATTATGATATTCACGTATATAAGGTAGTGTACATGTATGTTTGCACAGAGATTTATATATAGGGACGTACGCATTATTTTATGATCATAATAAGATATAGACTCTGGTGCCAGTGATGTATAGTATACAATATAACACCTATGATTATGTAGGCATTATTACGAAGATCGATCATACTGTGTTTACAGTACTTTGATTAAATAATGACGAAACGTGCGGTCTATAAATAGAACTTACATAATTCTAAAAATAGAAATGATCGGATTCAGACTGCGTCTCGTATTTTTACACGATGATTACTAGTTTATCGATAATCGTTTGAGAACCCGTAGCTTGTTAAAGCCTGTACCGTAGTATATACATGTACGATCTATATTTCACAACGGTTGCAAATAAACTTGAACTAATAATATAAATACCTTGTAGTTTGGCCAAGTTTTATTTTTACCGTGACTTTATACATTAATATAGCTAAGATATAGGCTTACAATGGAAATTTCTTAAATATTCTGTGGTCATAAACGAAAAGAACGGATATAAATGCAGTTCTTTTTTATACATTAACAGTGTTAATTCACGTGCATAAGGCAAAATTTTTTTTTAAGAAATTTGACTATTTTATGCGTACGTGAAGAGCATATAGTCACGATTTTCTCGTGAATTTATTGATATTTGAAAAAAAAACGACAGAACTGTTCAAAAACTTAATCGAACTGATTTATAAAAATGGCGCCATCTTTGAAGGAACTTCATCGTCTGATGAAAAACGTTGTCAGGATATCAAATAATCAGGCGACAATCAACAACGTTAATTGGGAAGGTGATTTGAATGTATTCACTTTAACTATTATCCCAAATGATGGTGTTTACAAGAATGGAAAATTTGATTTCATGGTAAGTAAAAACTTGTATATAAATGGCATTATCTAACTGTTTTTATTGTTTTACTATTTTTAGTTGTTCGCTTGTCGAACAACTATATACGCCAATTTGAGAAATCGGTGTAGCAACCTTACTACTGATTCTACTTTTTTGAGGTACACGACGGGGCTCAACTCTTTAAACCTATGATATACAGAGTTTTCATTAATTGTTCGAAGATTCCCTGTGGTGAACCTCAATTTGAAAGGGCGTGACGCATTGATCTCTCATTCTGTACGTAGACGACAAAACATATCTTGGCTCAGACGCTTAACTCATATCGCACAACAACAGGCGCGTATCTAGGCCAATTTTGAGGTTACGCACAGTGTTAAAGGGTCCGGGGGCATGACCCCCATGGAAATATTTTTTGGCTAAGATGCATTTTGGTGATATTTTTGCGACCGCTTGTAAGCTAATTAGACTACAGAAATATTCTTCTTTCCATCCTATTTTTATGAAATCTGCAATTTTCAAGCGGGCAAATAAAAAGTGAACATTTTGAATTTAATATATCAATACGTTAACATGATTCCATGCATTTACAAACAATAGAAACTGTATCAAACATAATAACCTTAAAGAAAATGTATGCAGATGAATGACATTGTTAATCATGGTTTTAATCAACACGTTGAAATCAGTCAAATGCTACTCAACATTCCTACATTATAAATTCGCTCACTGTTTTTGTCTTAGATCTATATTAGATAAAAAGGTATGATGTGCAGTAAAAATAAGACATATTTTCACACGACATAATCTTACTTATGTTGTTTTGATGTCAATAGCATATAAATATACAATACATAAGAAAACAGAGGCTGATGGTGTGCGGCCACAGTTCTGTGTTATCCACTTTCGGTATTGAAATGTAAACAATTTTTTGATAAAAATAATTTCGCATTGAAACACTATTTGAGTAAATTGATTTAAGACAGCATTTGTAATTAATATATTACTTTTAAAAATCGTAAAAACTTGTGGTGAGTGTGATTCAAGGGCTACGAATGCCCACTATACATGTTTTTTCTTCTTAAAAAATGCATGTTTAACTTTTGGTAAATATCAAGGATTTGTATGCCAAAATAAACATTGTATGGATTATAAGTATGATTCCTAATCATATAATAATGTAGATGTTCTTTTAATTTGTTCTGGTCATGAGTCTTGTTTTTTAGGAATACATTTCTTATTCATTATGTCAGCGATCCTTTAAGAAGGTGAACATTAAGTTTGTTAAATATTAATGGAAATCTATAAGAATGTGCATTGAGTTTGATTAAAAAAAACTTTAAAAACCCGATGAGTCAATAAATCCAATGTAGAATAATTGCATACTGTTAAAAACATCAAAGTCTATTATATAGTCTAGTTCTTTAAAAGTAGATGTAACTGCATTCAAATAATATGTACCGTATGCTTTCATGTTAGTGACATATTAAACAAGTTTGTTGTTTCTCAACTGTCAAAGATAAATAGATTCACCGTGACGTCGTGTTGTTGATCTCATTCTCGTGATATTGTGATAGTTTGCATTCAATCCCCGTGAAATTGTTCAACTTTGATAGTTGAGAACAAATGGACTAAACTGCAATACATTTTACTTATTATTTAGGGTAAATAACCATCAAGTTTTCCCGAGATACCCCCTTCATTAAATCAAAGCACTGGAGTGCTGGAGGAACGATGTCCTGAACTTATTTTTTGATTAAAGAATATATTATTATGTATATTATCTATAAAATAATGTATTAAGTATCAATTTACAGAATTTAACAAAAGTATAGCACTAGACTTCTCAAGTGGTTTGCTCATGGCATGGTTTATCTTACTTTATCAAACAAAATAAACCAGTCAAAGAATTAATTTTCATCAACACATTTTTGGGTCATGTACAGCAGCGATCTCACCAAACCAAAGATTATTCTGGACTATTTTTTTAACCAAAAGGAGCTGACAACTTCTCATTTTTGGTTATCAATGGGTATTTTCTAACGAGATCGTTAATATTTTCGTATTCATGTATTTGGTGTGGAATGACAAGATGAATTTTTTCACAAAAACATCGACTTTCTAACAATTCATTTAAGGTTTTCCCCCAAGTACAAAGCTCTTTTGCATCAAGCTACATTCCCATTTTTGTTCACGAATTTTAAGTCAAATTAACGTTTTGCACTTTCAATTTATTCACAATTAAAATTACTCTATTTCCTATAAATATTTGTTTAAAATTCCGTACACACTTATACATATTCATACCAAATTATAATCAAACTCTATAACTAAAAATTGCTCAAGTAAACTTTTAATGTGACACTTTGAAGACGACAACGTCATATCGCCGTATATTAAACATCCGGTAAGTGTATTAGTCATATCCAAAATGGCGGGTGTAATAATAATTGGATAAGTCGGTAAATATTTGTTTATTTCGAGTAATAATGAATTTAAACAAGTTTTTGACGTTTAAAAGTTGAAACATACGCATGATATTTCACTTTCATAACTCTAGCCAACCCTGTCAGGGTTGTCTACAGTTACGGAACTTCCGTAACTCTAGAACATTGGTCTAGAGTTACGGTACCGTAACTCAAGCCACTGCTTAATATAATACGATCATTTAATATTGTTTATTACTATCGAATGATGTAATAATGTTACACATATAACAGGCATTGTCAAAAACATCGTGGGCCCTTTTTACTCCAACAAGTAATCATTGCAGTTGTCACGGGTTGAGTTGTCTACGGGTTGAGTTGTCCCGTCTCCATTGCAAAATTTATATGTCCTGAGAGTAACCTCCCTTTTCCTGAAGAGTTTTAAGAACGACAACACAAGCCAGCGTTGTATTACATTTAAATGAGATGTTAATGAGTTTCACGCTTGAGCTACGCCTCTTTGTTTATGTTGAAAACTGTTGAAGCGTGAAAAGAGTAATCTTATACTTTCTTGTTACCATTGGAACGATGCTAAATTAGCATCGTTCCAAAAATTGGACAGCGTTTCCCCTTACTTTATTCATTGTTATATCAAGTTAACATGCGTTATATTAAAGCGTAACATTTAATAAATGTTTACACCAGATACTATGTCTCTGCAACTACTGAGTTATAAGTCAAAAATTACCAACTGCCCTTGCTTATACCAATACGGTTGCTTTCCTGTTTCAATCAAAGCACTGGAGTGCTGAAGGAACGATGTCCTGAACTTATTTTTTGATTAAAGAATATATTATTATGTATATTATCTATAAAATAATGTATTAAGTATCAATTAACAGAATTTAACAAAAGCATAGCACTAGACTTCTCAAGTGGTTTGCTCATGGCAAGGTTTATCTTACTTTATCAAACAAAATAAACCAGTCAAAGAATTAATTTTCATCAACACATTTTAGGGTCAGGTACAGCAGCGATCTCACCAAACCAAAGATTATTCTAGACTATTTTCTTTAACCAAAAGGAGCTGACAACTTCTCATTTTTGGTTATCAATAGGTATTTTTTAACGAGATCGTTGATATTTTCGTTAAAATTTTAAAGGTTTGATGAATGACAAGCTGAATTTTTTCACAAAAAATTTGACTTTCTAACAATTCATTTAAGGTTTTCCCCCAAGTACTAAGCTCTTTTGCATCAAGCTACATTCCCATTTTTGTTCACGAATTTTAATTCAAATTAACGTATTGCACTTGCAATTTATTCACGATAAAAATTACTCTAAGAATCGTCTTTTTCCTATAAATATTTGTATAAAGTTCCGTACACACTTGTACATATTTATTCCAAATTATAATCAAACTCTATAACTTAAAATCGCTCAAGTAAACTTTAAATGTGACACTTTGAAGACGACAACGTCATATCGCCGTATATTAAACATGCGGTAAGTGTATTAGACATATCCAAGGTATACAGACGATCCGTCCCCAAGACTATTCGCCCCCTTGGCGATCCGTCCCCGTACGGTACCGTAACTCTAGCCACTGCTTAATATAATACGATAATTTAAAATTGTTTATTACTATCGAAATAAATATGTTACGCATATAACAGGCATTGTCAAAAACATCGTAGGCTCTTTTTACTCCAACAAGTAATCATTGCAGTTGTCACGGGTTGAGTTGTCTACGGGTTGAGTTGTACCGTCTCCATTGAAAAATTTATATGTCCTGAGAGTAACCTCCCTTTTCCTGAAGAGTTTCAAGAACGACAACACAAGCCAGCGTTGTATTACATTTAAATGAGATGTTAATGAGTTTCACGCTTGAACTACGCCTCTTTGTCTATGTTGAAAATTGTTGAAGCGTAAAAAAGAGTAATCTTATACTTTCTTGTTACCATTGGAACGATGCTAAATTAGCATCGTTCCAATAAATCAGTTTTGAAAGAAGTTTTGGTGTGCATAGAAAGACATAGTGATTAATTAGTGTATTGCTCAATATTACCTATTTTATATGACATTTTCATGGAGTAAAATTATCACATTAGAGTCAAATAATACCTAAAGCGGGTTAGGCATCCAATTTCTCAGTGTTGTGGGCACTTTTAGATTTTCGATTTTTGGAAATCAGGTTACGCACGTGCGTAAAGTGCGTAATGGTAGATACGCACCTGCACAACAACAACGCGCAGGAAGTAGTGCGGCGTATACTTGAATATAAAACCGTTGTATGTTTTTTGTTTTTTTTTAAGATAAAATCATGATGATTAAATTGTAAAAAATGCTGGCTTATAACTACAGGAATACTTTTCCATATATACATATTAGTAACATATCCAATTAATTTGTATGAACATTCAATTGTATTTCCCTGTACTCCTCTTTGGTAATTATACCTGTGCAATTATAGGAGTATGCATTTACATAATCAATTTCTAAATTAGATTTACCTGAACATTGGGATATCGGTATTTTTGATAATCGAATTAAAATTGGATTTTCATGTATAGTTTACAAGTACCAATGGCACCATTTTGAAGATACATTTCATACAACGAAAGCTCAAGTCTATGTTTCAAGAAACGAAATCTTATTCTACATATTTTGTCACAATTTTGAGCACATTAAGTGACCGAAGCACAACATGTTTTCTCTGTCGAACAACTCCAGTGCCTTTAGCGCTTTGATTTTTATTGTCACTGTTTTAATAGACAGAATTATGCAGATCTGTGAGACGAACAGATCATCTTATTACCGCCACATAGGTACAAAATTGTCGAATATTCTGTTTCTTTCAAGCTTACAGCTGTGTTCTGTTCTTTATTATAGTCATTTATCGTTTAAGATGACGTCATTTTGATAATGAAAATAAAAGATTATAGTTTTCACAGTATGAAAATTTTTTTTTAATTGTTTCATTTTATCGAACAACACCACATTCTACCGTAAATGATGAAAGAAACTTAACCCTTTGTTCATCCATATTTTATATGTAATTATATGTAATTATAACTCTAATTCGATCAGTCCA
This sequence comes from Mactra quadrangularis, assembly GCA_025267735.1. Classification (NCBI taxonomy): domain Eukaryota; kingdom Metazoa; phylum Mollusca; class Bivalvia; order Venerida; family Mactridae; genus Mactra; species Mactra quadrangularis. Next base: position 110,132 of record CM046295.1, read on the forward strand.
TCTTCTTCCAGCAGGCCTCGCCATCTTCGTATTGCAGTCATTCTGTCGTTGACCTAATTTGTTTGTCGTTTGTTTAATTACAGATCACACTGCATGACGACTACCCAGAGTCACCACCAACTGTTTGGTGTACGACAGAAATATTCCACCCAAATATTGACAACACAGAGAACATTGATCCAAAAGAAGATCCTCATCGTATGAACGTTTGTCTAAATTTACTAGATCAATCAACTTGGGTTTCTACTTTAGGTCTAGAAGGTGTGGTACACGGTTTACTGTTTCTAATGCATCATCCAAATTTAGAAGACCCTATGTCTCCCGAGTTTGGTAGTAATCTGGATTACGACGTGTTTTGTGAACATGTGGAAAAGTATATGGCAGGTGAACTTATCTATGATGGTTTTAATCCAGGTTTTAAGGTTATAAATGGTGTTCGTGTGGATACCAATGATGAACCTGATGAAGAAAATGTTGATAAAACTGACACTTATGTCATCAATAAAAAAAATGAAACTATGAATGCCAATGGCCCTGACCATTGTGACACATCAAAATGTGAAAATATTTATGCTACTGAGCAAATTATTAGTCGTGATAATGTTACTGATGATGAAACAAACCACTCTGATTCAAATATTCAAAATGGCGACCATATTGAATCAGCTGACGATTATGACGAAGAATATCTTCCATTTAAAGTTGTAAACATTAATGGTAAGTGTTCATTAATGTTTGGAACTCTGGATGAGGATTTCGAAACAGAAAATCAAGATCAAGATACGGAGTTTATTGTTGAAGATATTAATACAGTTAACAATGAGATAAACAATATGGCGACCAGTGAGCCTATTGAAACGTGTGACGTCATTTCCGGAAATGACATTCAAAGCGAAATGTGCAATATAACGGACATGGGCACTCAAACTTTTGATCGTGTGAAGCCTAGTCTTAAGTGTGGACTATGGAACTCTTGCAAAACTCATTTTACTAAACTTCTTAATGAAATTATTAGACATTGGACAAAAAATGACGTGATATTGTAGGATTAGATGTAGTCATTTTTGTGACTTTTTGATACCGTGACTGTTTGTTTTTTACAAGGAAGATTTTAATTGGAGATAATTGTCTACTTTGGTTAAAGATCTATTTCATTTCAAAGAGAGAGCTAAGAAAAAATATTTAAGAGTACAAATTTCATTTTCTGAGCTCACATGTTGAATTAAAAATATCTTATTCCAATACTGACGAATATTTTGTTTTGTTTATGTTAAAGTCTGCATTTTCGAATATGCAATAATTGTTAGGGTTTATATTTTTGGACTCTATTTACATATTGTGATATAAAAAAGAACATGTGATGATGTTATAATTATAACTCATATATGTATCAAAACATTAGATGTAATCTGAAAGACAATTATTGGGTTTTGCACCACCCACTGCATTGACAAGGTACATTTTTACGCAACACTGACTTATATCATATGTGTTATAATTTTGAACCTATTGTTCTTTGGACATATATTTAATTGTAAAGGTATATGTTTTATTGTACTGCGGGTAAAAATCAATATACATGTATTAGAATTCCGGATGAAATCTATTTTACTATAAAATATTTATGTAATTATCTTTGTTTTGTATTTTTATTTCCAATTTTAATTTCAATATGGTGGATCTTAATTTATTTTAGCTCGATTGTGAAACAAGATCCTGGTCATACAGTATAAGCAAAGCTAGTAGTATAAAATTTCTTGCTCAAGAAAAAAATAAGGGACATGTATGTATTTGATGTGATTTAAACCCAATGAAAAAAACAATGGAGACAAGGTATAATTCACATTACCTTATTGTGCTATCATAAATAGATGAAAATATGTCCAAGTGCAACATGTACTGACAGCAGTAAATACAGCTTTTTTCCACGCAGTATCCCTCTATGGAATGTTTTACCAGCTGCAGTTGCTGAGGCTCATTCTTATGTCATCCTTTAAGACTTAGAGTGAGCTTTCCAACTTGACCTTTAAAAGGGGATCCCTTCTCAGTAACGAATTAGCTTCCAGACAAAGGACTTGAGCTATGTCAGCGGGCACCGCGCCCTGGTACCACCCAGAAGCCTAATTGGTCTAGTCTGGGTCGAGGTGAAAAGTAACTGGAAACCACTTGTCTGCATAGAACGGTCTTTTATCTGTTATTATTCTTGTCCTATCTATTTTCTTACGTTAACTATAACTTTTTTCATATGTAACTTTTATATTCTCTTTTCTCTGCGTACCATCAAAGAAATGTCAAGTCTGACAGTTTGGTGAAAATATATAGATGAATGAATGCACTATACTTACGGTATTTATATCTTATGACTTTACTGCTTTAATCATTATTGTGCAATGTATAAATGATTTGCATTTATTGAGTAAATTCCTCTTGAATGATTACCAGTCCAACGTCGTATAATCTTGCTCAATTTTCCTTTTCAATAAATTAAGCTACTAGGGCTGTCGCGATATACCGGTATATTGCAATACGCAACTGCGGCAATACGTACCGCGGTACGAATTTAACCTACCGGTATTTGGCTATAAATTTTCATTTCAATGGGAAACATTTCCCTTCGCAAAATGAATGTAGCGAAACACAAGTATTAGCATTTCCAAAAATGCTTGAAATCAACGCTCAGCCGTGTTTGATTTCTTCTCCATAGATGTATATATTTTGTGGTTAATATTCATTTGCTAACGGGGCGGATGTTATAAATATAAAATACATATTGATTTCGATGAACAATTCTATTTACTATTCATTAGTTATCTTTGTAAATTTTACCTATTTCCGATCAAAAATACTTGCGTGAAAATGTTTATGTCCGCTAAAATATTTAGTGGCGTGTAGCCTTCCTAAACATACAATAAGTATGGGGAGTATGTGGTAAATCGTTCCGCCGTCCGCTAAAATATTTAGTAGTGTACAGACTTCCTAAACATCCGATAATGCCCGCTATTGACTATGCGCCAGCTTGATTTTAGTCAACAACTAGACGAGTCCATTATCACACCCCTTTTTTTACTTTTTCTCGGCCATTTTCTTATCATGTGACCTCAAATGCATAGTTTTGATTGGCTTAAGACAACCGGTGTCGACTACAAAATGCTCAAATCTTGATAATTGTTTATATCAACGCACAGGTGCGTTGATAATCAAATTTTCCATAGTTCATTCAATTTAAGCTTATGTTACTTGAATTTAATCGATGGGGTGTGTTTGATTGGATGTAAGGAACTTGTGCAAAACATGTTCTTGAATCGAATACTTCGAGACAGGGAGTTGTGAAACAAGCATGGCGTCCAGGATCTTGATTTCTCGGACGTTCTGCAGCTAAGGGGATGGTTGTTTCTTTCATTATTTCAAAGTATGAAATTGTAATGATTTTATTTCTAGATCTGTCTATTTAAGAGTACGGATTTTTTTCGAACCACAACCACTTTATTCACTGTTAGCAGAATAACGCAACATATTAATAATAAAAACTAAATGTATTTAGCCTATGTTCAATAAACCATATCAGTAGTGTGTTATGTGTTGTATAAACACGAAGTTTGTGTGATTACACACCATATATATAGCTGAGGTGTGTTCAACAATGCGAGCGCTCGAGCGAGCGCCCGCCTCGTGAATTGTTAGGCTACTGAACGACTGCGAGCGCTCGCTGTGAAATCCAAGATGACGTCAAACAACACATTATTTAAAAAAGCGGGTTGGGGATTATTTCTGCTGATACACGAGATCTTTCACATTTTTATCAAACGTAAATCACAGTGATACAATTTGCTGTAATTGTGTAATTTTCTATAATGTATTTTATTTGCTATTTTTTGTAGACTCAGTTATAAGTTAAGTGATAAACAAAAATTAAAAGTATTTTTTTTTAAATAATCAGTTTTAAAATTTTAGACGAAAGCTAATTAGAGCTAGTAGGCCTGCAAAGTGAAAATGACTCCACACTTTTGGTGGGTATTGTATTTAAATGTAAAACAACATAATTTAAATAGAAATAATAATGATAATATATTAACTAGTAAGTAATCACTGATGAGCCGTCTGGCAAAACATGTTTGAATAAGTAAAAAAAGAAAATTAATTTGCATATGAAGTCACATTTGCCTGAGTTTTGTTATATATATAAGCTTTTTTCTTTACGATATACAAGTATACATTCATTATGAAACAATATTTTAAATAAAGGGAGGTAACTCATATAAAATGAAAGCTATTTATATAACAATTTCTAAGCGAAACACCTCTCGAGCTGTATCGCGGTCGCACGCGAGCGCTCGCACGAGCGCCCGCGTTCAGAACGCGGGCGCTTGATGTCGCCCCGAGCGCTCGCATTGTGGAACGCACCTCCGGTCAATTTGTGTTTTAGTCATTCGAAGTCTTTGCATTGTGTAAGAAATTTGATAGAGAGTTACCCGCCCTTTCCCGTCCCTATATGGTTTGACTAGTAAATTTGTCCAGTTATTTTTAGTTACATCTATTTTATTTATTTATGTATTTTATTTATTTATTAGAGTTTACGCCGTATCAACACAATTTAGGTCATTTCACGGCGTCCAGCGCACCTAACCTAGCTTTCCTAGACCTTTGTCTATAACCAGTACTCACCTACCCTTACATAAGGCCGGAAACTTCTCCATATTATCTAATCAATGGAGGAAAATCGACATTATTGTCAAATTTTCATGGAAGGATATAACCTCGCCGGGTGGGATCTATTTAATTAGTACAGAGTAAGATTGTACTTATATCTATGGTTTGCACTATTTTACCATATATGGTAATACACAAGTTTGGCAGTTCATATATATAAACCACGTGTTCTGAGTTTTTAGTCATTCGAAGTCTTAATATAGGTAAAATAATTTGCTGAATACCATCACCCTCCCACCATGTTGTCTGGATTTGTACATGTATTATCACATATCGATATATTTTCAGAAGCATTGTATTAAAGTGAGGATGTTTTGTGTAAATTATTTGAGAAAAGTGTGTCATCAACATAAGAGATGAGAGAGTTGTTTGAACCAAAATTTATTAATCTCCTCAAATACTATTTGTCAAGAGATGGACTCATCGATCTTATGTGATCTATCTGAAATTAGCTATTGTTTGTTAGTTTATAATTTCATATGTTAATACGGAATCATGTTTAGTTTGTGTTTTACATGAACATTATATGTTTTAAAAATAATGATGGACTCTAGATACCAATCTATTTACTATGTATCATATAATGTAATACTAGTTGTATTGAACAAGTTAAACATATGTATACAATTTAATAACTGCCAGATATAAAATTCTAATTCAACGTCCAGGAAATATCAGTATGACTAAACTAGACATACTCGTCAAATAATAGTTTGAAGTATATTTCTTAAACATAAGGCTGCTATACATTGTATTTGTTCAATCTTTGTATTATTAAGTTGGTTTTCCAACTGTATACTTGTACTTAACTAATGAGCTCATTCAAGTATTAACTTTTTTATCAGTCTATAAAATGAAGCCCAACATGAGTGGTGCTAATTTTGCCTGAAGCAGGACAAATGGGCACAAGGTTCCAGACACAAAATGTTCTACATATGTAGAATTATATTAAAAGTACACCTGTTTATTTGTTCATAAGATATTATCATTAATATTTGATATTAGAATATGACTATTCATACATGTACATGTGTATGACTATTTATGGAACATGTACAAATAATATGCTGTATTTGTTATAAAAGGTTTTGCAATTTGTACATATATATTGTATATTGATTCTCACGTATATTATGTACTTCTTATAGACCACTGCTACCATGATGTTTGTTATGTAAAACAAGGTTATATTTTTTAATTATAAATAATGTATGTTTGGTTGAAAGAATCAAAGAAAACATTAAGTTTACTTTATATGTTACAACTAAATATTATATATGATTAAATATCTCCATTTACTTCATCATTGCGAAAAAACAATGCTTATTATACATCTTATTTGTACATCAAACTTTCGAATGAATCATTCTTATTGCTATTGATTATACATGTATATACATATCGTTAGTCTTAAGATGTTTGTGAACTTTACTGATAAGTTGTATAAGCTTATTATTATGAAATTCTGTATAAAAAGTTTTAAAACACATTTACAAACATCTTATATGTACAAAATACGATAAATCACGTTGTATATGTTGACATTTGTTCAGTGATGTTTGAGTACGAAAATATTAGGGGACGAATCTTCGGGATTCGGCCCCACACCATTTCGACCCAAGTTTTTTTTGAGTACGTAAATATTAGGGAACGAATCTTGGGGATTCGGCCCCTGACCATTTCGACCCAAATTATATTGCCTCATGCACTGTAACAGGGGCATATACAGCAACATCACTTCATGCACTGTAGCAGGGGGATCTACAGTAACATCACTTCATGCACTGTAGCAGGGGCATCTACAGTAACCTCAAGCACCGTAGAAGGGGCATCTACAGCAACTTTGCCTCATGCACTGTAGCAGGGGCATCAACAGCAACATCACTTCATGCACTGTAGCAGAGGCATCTACAGCAACATCGCCTCATGCACTGTAGCAGGGGCATCTACAGTAACATCGCCTCATGCACTGTAGCGGGGGCATCTACAGCTACATAATTTCATGCACTGTAGAAGGGGCATCTACAGCAGCATCACTTCATGCACTGTAGCAGGGGCATCTACAGCAACATCACCTCATGCACTTTAGCAGGGGCATCTACAGCAACATGGCCTCATGCACTGTAGTAGGGGCATCTACAGCAACATCGCCTCATGCACTGTAGCAGGGGCATCTACAGCAACATCGCCTCATGCACTGTAGCAGGGGCATCTACAGTAACATTATTTCATGCACTGTAGCCGGGGCATCTACAGCAACATCGCTTCATGCACTGTAGCAGGGGCATCTACAGTAACATCACCTCATGCACTGTAGCAGGGGCATCTACAGTAACATCACCTCATGCGCTGTAGCAGGGGCATCTACAGTAACATTACTTCATGGACTGTAGCAGGGGCATCTACAGCAACATCACCTCATGCACTGTAGCAGGGGCATCTACAGCAACATCATCTCATGCACTGTAGCAGGATAATCTACAGTAACATCTCAATATTGGCTGTAGCAGGGGCATCTACTACAACATTACTTCATGCACTGTAGCAGGGGCATCTACAGTAACATCTCAATACTGGCTGTAGCAGGGGCATCTACAATAACATCACTTCATGCACTGTAGCAGGGGTATCTACAGTAACCTGAAACACTGTAGTAGGGGCATCTACAGCAACATCGCCTCATGCACTGTAGCAGGGGCATCTACAGCAACATCACTCCATGTACTGTAGCAGGGGCATCATCAGCAACATCACCTCATGCACTGTAGCAGGGGCATCTACAGTTACATCACCTCAGGCACTGTAGCAGGGGCATTTACAGCAACATCATTTCATGCACTGTAGCAGGGGCATCTACAGCAACATCACTTCATGCACTGTAGCAGGGGCATCTACAGCAACATCACTTCATGCACTGTAGCAGGGGCATCTACAGTAACATCACTTCATGCACTTTAGCAGGGTCATCTACAGCAACATAGCCTCATGCACTGTAGCAGGGGCATCTACAGCAACATCATCTCATGCACTGTAGCAGGGGCATGTACGAAAATATTTGGGGACGAATCTTGAGGATTCGGCCCCTGACCATTTCGACCCAAGTTTTTTTTTGAGTACGAAAATATTTGGGGACGAATCTTGGGGATTCGGCCCCTGACCATTTCGACCCAAATTATTTTGGGTACGAAAACGGCTAGTAATGAATGAGAATTTACTCAGATGAGTTCTATGATACTTTTTTTCATGGATAATTATGACGAATATTATTCCAAAGCAGGAGTTTTCCCAGAATACCTGATTACACATTAAAATTGTGCATCAAGATAACCTAACACGGTTAGGAAAGTACAGTGATAGATATGCGCAGTGCGACTAAGAGCATGGTCTTTCAAATAACATTAAAATTATCTGCTCAGAGTGATGATTTACTGCAAAGATCAGAAAAAAAAACAATGAAGTACTACTAGCCACTTCGCAAGGAGACATTGACACAATAAACAAATGCAATATGGCCTCACTATAGATTCAATGATTTCAATGTTTCGAGGATTTTTTCTTGCATAACATGACTTTAATTTGAGACGAATCACGTTTTATTCAATTTTAACAAATTTGAAGTCGGCCTAAATGCTTTAAAGGCGTTTGTGGCGGGTGTCTGTCGACCTAGGGTCGCTGACTTAATCTGATTTCTCACGCAATGTAACCTTAATACCCGAGTATTTAAATAACATTTATACAAAATTTAATGAAACCTCTAGTCTGTGCATAATCCAACGTTTGTATAATCAACTGCATATCTAATGCAGGTCAGTAATTTATAAACTTGAAACTTGAGACTTCGAAAGTTTTTTGGGTGCATAACTTATCCCAGTATGGGTATAAATTGTTTAAAATGTCGGGGACTTTCAAGTGGATAGACGTGACATAATATATTACCAGCGCTAGACTAAAAAACGACATTTTGAGAAGAGAAGAAAAATTAGGTATTGAAAATTGTAGGCAAGCTAAATGTTTGAGTAATGCTCGTGTTGAGAAATGAATGTTTTTGAGGGCTTTTTTTTCTTAAACTTGCTATGAGAAGGTGGCTGAAAAACACTCATAACACAGTGTTAAGTGTGTGCTCTCTTTAAAATATGTTAGCAAGTTTCATCAACAGTTGTTTAGATTCTCTCTGCATATCTTCATATACAGCATTAGACTGGTGTACAAATCTCTCCCAATTTTGATTGATAGGAAGATAACCAGTCGCCATTTCTAACATTCCGGATAATGAGACTGGATGAGGAAATCTGTAAAAATAAAAGACACAGTCTAATGGATAGAGACATAGCATTCATTATATATGTAATGGGTTGCTAACTACGTAGGGCATTGACAAAATGTGTTCAAACAAGTAACTAACTACATTAAGGTAGCAAAAAACGCGTGCAAACCTCGGGACACCAGGATGAGGCGGCCAGTTTTGCTGTTCTATAGCCGTATATAGCCATATTGCACGGGCTTTTTTGCGGCTCTGTTGCCATGGCGCACCTCGGTGTGCGAATGTGATTTTTTGCAGTTAGGTTGCTAACCATCTAGGGCACCTGAAAAACGTGTTTAAACACCAAACCCACCACGTTTAGGTACCGAGAATACCCGTGCAAATCTCGGGACACCAGGATGAGGGGCGACTTTGTGGCTCTGTAGCCACTGCGCATCTCACTGCGCAGGTATGATTTTTGTGCAAATGGGTTGCTAACTACGTAGGGCATCGACTAAATGTGTTCAAACAAGTAACTAACTACATTAAGGTAGCAAAAAACGCGTGCAAACCTCGGAACACCAGGATGAGGCGGCCAGTTTTGCTGCTCTATAGCCGTATATAGCCATATTGCACGGTATACTTTGCGGCTCTGTTGCCATGGCGCACCTCGGTGTGCGAATGTGATTTTTTGCAGTTAGGTTGCTAACCATCTAGGGCACCTGAAAAACGTGTTTAAACACCAAACCCATCACGTTTAGGTACAGAGAATACCCGTGCAAATCTCGGGACACCAGGATGAGGGGCGACTTTGTGGCTCTGTAGCCACTGCGCATCTCACTGCGCAGGTATGATTTTTGTGCAAATGGGTTGCTAACTACGTAGAGCATCGACTAAATGTGTTCAAACAAGTAACTAACTACATTAAGGCAGCAAAAAACGCGTGCAAACCTCGGGACACCAGGATGAGGCGGCCAGTTTTGCTGTTCTATAGCCGTATATAGCCATATTGCACGGTATACTTTGCGGCTCTGTTGCCATGGCGCACCTCGGTGTGCGAATGTGATTTTTTGCAGTTAGGTTGCTAACCATCTAGGGCACCTGAAAAACGTGTTTATACACCAAACCCACCACGTTTAGGTACCGAGAATACCCGTGCAAATCTCGGGACACCAGGATGAGAGGCGATTTATTGGCTCTGTAGCCTCTGCGCATCTCACTGCGCAGGTATGATTTTTTTGCAAATGGGTTGCTAACTACGTAGGGCATCGACGAAATGTGTTCAAACAAGTAACTAACTACACTAAGGTAGCAAAAAACGCGTGCAAACCTCCGGACACCAGGATGAGGCGGAACCCATTTGCACAAAAATCATAGCTGCGCAGTGAGATGCGCAGTGGCTACAGAGCCACAAAGTCGCCTCTCATCCTGGTGTCCCGAGATTTGCACGGGTATTCTCGGTACCCAAACGTGGTGGGTTTGGTGTTTAAACACGTTTTTCAGGTGCCCTAGATGGTTAGCAACCTAACTGCAAAAAATTACATTCGCACACCGAGGTGCGCCATGACAACAGAGCCGCAAAGTATACCGTGCAATATGGCTATATACGGCTATAGAACAGCAAAACTGGCCGCCTCATCCTGGTGTCCCGAAATTTGCACGCGTTTTTTGCTACCTTAATGTAGTTAGTTACTTGTTTGAACACATTTTGCCGATGCCCTACGTAGTTAGCAACCCATTTGCACAAAAATCATACCTGCGCAGTGAGATGCGCAGTGGCTACAGAGCCACAAAGCACAAAGTCGCCCCTCATCCTGGTGTCCCGAGATTTGCACGGGTATTCTCGGTACCTAAACGTGGTGGGTTTGGTGTTTAAACGCGTTTTTCATGTGCCCTACGTCGTTAGCAACCTAACTGCAAAAAATCACATTCGCACACCGAGGTGCGCCATGGCAACAGAGCCGCAAAGTATACCGTGCAATATGGCTATATACGGCTATAGAACAGGGAAACTGGCCGCCTCATCCTGGTGTCCCGAGGTTTGCACGCGTTTTTTGCTACCTTAATGTAGTTAGTTACTTGTATGAACACATTTTGTCGATGCCCTACGTAGTTAGCAAACCATTTGCACAAAAATTATACCTGCGCAGTGAGATGCGCAGTGGCTACAGAGCCACAAAGTCGCCCCTCATCCTGGTGTCCCAAGATTTGCACGGGTATTCTCGGTACCTAAACGTGGTGAATTTGGTGTTTAACACGTTTTTCAGGTGCCCCAGATGGTTAGCAACCTAACTGCAAAAAATCACATTCGCACACCGAGGTGCGCCATGGCAACAGAGCCGCAAAATATACCGTGCAATATGGCTATATACGGCTATAGAACAGCAAAACTGGCAACCTCATCCTGGGGTCCCGAGGTTTGCACGCGTTTTTTGCTACCTTAATGTAGTTAGTTACTTGTTTGAACACATTTTGTCGATGCCCTACGTAGTTAGCAACTCATTTGCACAAAAATCATACCTGCGCAGTGAGATGCGCAGTGGCTACAGAGCCACAAAGTCGCCCCTCATCCTGGTGTCCCGAGATTTGCACGGGTATTCTCGGTACCTAAACGTGGTGAATTTGGTGTTTAAACACGTTTTTCAGGTGCCCCAGATGGTTAGCAACCTAACTGCAAAAAATCACATTCGCACACCGAGGTGTGTTATGGCAACAGAGCCGCAAAATATACCGTGCAATATGGCTATATACGGCTATAGAACAGCAAAACTGGCCGCCTCATCCTGGTGTCCCGAGGTTTGCACGCGTTTTTTGCTACCTTAATGTAGTTAGTTACTTGTTTGAACACATTTTGAAGATGCCCTACGTAGTTAGCAACCCATTTGCACAAAAATCATACCTACGCAGTGAGATGCGCAGTGGCTACAGAGCCACAAAGTCGCCCCTCATCCTGGTGTCCCGAGATTTGCACGGGTATTCTCGGTACCTAAACGTAGTGGGTTTGGTGTTTAAACACGTTTTTCATGTGCCCAAGATCGTTAGCAACCTAACTGCAAAAGATCACATTCGCACACCGAGGTGCGCCATGGCAACAGAGCCGCAAAGTATACCGTGCAATATGGCTATATACGGCTATAGAACAGCAAAACTGGTTCCTCATCCTGGTGTCCCGAGGTTTGCACGCGTTTTTTGCTACCTTAATGTAGTTAGTTACTTGTTTGAACACATTTTATCGAGGCCCTATGTAGTTAGCAACCCATTTGCACAAAAATCATACCTGCACAGTGAGATGCGCAGTGGCTACAGAGCCACAAAATCGCCGCTCATCCTGGTGTCCCGAGATTTGCACGGGTATTCTCGGTACCTAAACGTGGTGGGTTTAGTGTTTAAACACGTTTTTCATGTGCCCTAGATCGTTAGCAACCTAACTGCAAAAAATCACATTCGCACACCGTGGTGCGCCATGGCAACAGAGCCGCAAAGTATACCGTGCAATATGGCTATATACGGCTATAGAACAGCAAAACTGGTTCCTCATCCTGGTGTCCCGAGGTTTGCACGCGTTTTATGCTACCTTAATGTAGTTAGTTACTTATTTGAACACATTTATCGAGGCCCTACGTAGTTAGCAACCCATTTGCACAAAAATCATACCTGCGCAGTGAGATGCGCAGTGGCTACAGAGCCACAAAATCGCCCCTCATCCTGGTGTCCCGAGATTTGCACGGGTATTCTCGGTACCTAAACGTGGTGGGTTTGGTGTTTAAACACGTTTATCAGGTGCCCTAGATGGTTAGCAACCTAACTGCAAAAAATCACATTCGCACACCAAGGTGCGCCATGGCAACACAGCCACAAATTCACCGTGCAATATGGCTATATACGGCTATAGAACAGCAAAACTGGCCGCCTCATCCTGGTGTCGCGAGGTTTGCAAGCGTTTTTTGCTACCTTAATGTAGTTAGTTACTTGTTTGAACACATTTTGTCGATGCTCTACGTAGTTAGCAACCCATTTGCACAAAAATCATACCTGCGCAGGGAGATGCGCAGTGGCTACAGAGCCACAAAGTCGCCCCTCATCCTGGTGTCTCGAGATTTTCACGGGTATTCTCGGTACCTAAACGTGATGGGTTTGGTGTTTAAACACGTTTATCAGGTTCCCTAGATGTTTAGCAACCTAACTGCCAAAAATCACATTCGCACACCAAAGTGCGCCATGGCAACAGAGCCGCAAAGTATACCGTGCAATATGGCTATATACGGCTATAGAACAGCAAAACTCTCCGCCTCATCATGGTGTCCCTAGGTTTGCACGCGTTTTTTGCTACCTTAATGTAGTTAGTTACTTGTTTGAACACATTTTGTCGATGCCCTCCGTAGTTAGCAACCCATTTGTACAAAAATCATACCTGCGCAGTGAGATGCGCAGTGGCTACAGAGCCACAAAGTCGCCCCTCATCCTGGTGTCCCAAGATTTTCACGGGTATTCTCGGTACCTAAACGTGGTGAATTTGGTGTTTAAACACGTTTTTCAGGTGCCCCAGATGGTTAGCAACCTAACTGCAAAAAATCACATTCGCACACCGAGGTGCGCCATGGCAACAGAGCCGCAAAATATACCGTGCAATATGGCTATATACTGCTATAGAACAGCAAAACTGGCCGCCTCATCCTGGTGTCCCGAGGTTTGCACGCGTTTTTTGCTACCTTAATGTAGTTAGTTACTTGTTTGAACACATTTTGTCGATGCCCTACGTAGTTAGCAACCCATTTGCCCAAAAATCATACCTGCGCAGTGAGGTGCGCAGTGGCTACAGAGCCACAAAGTCGCCCCTCATCCTGGTGTCCCGAGATTTGCACGGATATTCTCGGTACCTAAACGTGGTGAATTTGGTGTTTAAACACGTTTTTCTGGTGCCCCAGATGGTAAGCAACCTAACTGCAAAAAATCACATTCGCACACCGAGGTGCGCCATGGCAACAGAGCCGCAAAATATACCGTGCAATATGGCTATATACGGCTATAGAACAGCAAAACTGGCCGCCTCATCCTGGTGTCCCGAGGTTTGCACGCGTTTTTTGCTACCTTAATGTAGTTAGTTACTTGTTTGAACACATTTTGTCGATGCCCTACGTAGTTAGCAACCCATTTGCACAAAAATCATACCTACGCAGTGAGATGCGCAGTGGCTACAGAGCCACAAAGTCGCCCCTCATCCTGGTGTCCCGAGATTTGCACGGGTAGTCTCTGTACCTAAACGTGGTGGGTTTGGTGTTTAAACACGTTTTTCATGTGCCGTAGATCGTTATCAACCTGACTGCAAAAAATCACATTCGCACACCGAGGTGCGCCATGGCAACAGAGCCGCAAAGTATACCGTGCAATATGGCTATATACGGCTATAGAACAGCAAAACTGGTTCCTCATCCTGGTGTCCCGAGGTTTGCACGCGTTTATTGCTACCTTAATGTAGTTAGTTACTTGTTTGAACACATTTTATCGAGGCCCTATGTAGTTAGCAACCCATTTGCACAAAAATCATACCTGCGCAGTGAGATGCGCAGTGGCTACAGAGCCACAAAGTCGCCCCTCATCCTGGTGTCCCGAGATTTGCACGGGTATTCTCGGTACCTAAACGTGGTGGGTTTGGTGTTTAAACACGTTTATCAGGTGCCCTAGATGGTTAGCAACCTAACTGCAAAAAATCACATTCGCACACCAAGGTGCGCCATGGCAACACAGCCACAAATTCACCGTGCAATATGGCTATATACGGCTATAGAACAGCAAAACTGGCCGCCTCATCCTGATGTCGCGAGGTTTGCAAGCGTTTTTTGCTACCTTAATGTAGTTAGTAACTTGTTTGAACACATTTTGTCGATGCCCTACGTAGTTAGCAACCCATTTGCACAAAAATCATACCTGCGCAGTGAGATGCGCAGTGGCTACAGAGCCACAAAGTCGCCCCTCATCCTGGTGTCTCGAGATTTGCACGGGTATTCTCGGTACCTAAACGTGGTGGGTTTGGTGTTTAAACACGTTTATCAGGTGCCCTAGATGGTTAGCAACCTAACTGCAAAAAATCACATTCGCACACCAAGGTGCGCCATGGCAACAGAGCCGCAAAATATACCGTGCAATATGGCTATATACGGCTATAGAACAGCAAAACTCTCCGCCTCATCATGGTGTCTCTAGGTTTGCACGCATTTTTTGCTACCTTAATGTAGTTAGTTACTTGTTTGAACACATTTTGTCGATGCCCTCCGTAGTTAGCAACCCATTTGTACAAAAATCATACCTGCGCAGTGAGATGCGCAGTGGCTACAGAGCCACAAAGTCGCCCCTGATCCTGGTGTCCCGAGATTTGCACGGGTATTCTCGGTACCTAAACGTGGTGGGTTTGGTGTTTAAACACGTTTTTCAGGTGCCCTAGATGGTTAGCAACCTAACTGCAAAAAATCACATTCGTACACCGAGGTGTGTTATGGCAACAGAGCCGCAAAGTATACCATGCAATATGGCTATATACGGCTATAGAACAGCAAAACTGGCCGCCTCATCCTGGTGTCCCGGGGTTTGCACGCGTTTTTTGCTACCTTAATGTAGTTAGTTACTTGTTTGAACACATTTTGTCGATGCCCTACGTAGTTAGCAACCCATTTGCACAAAAATCATACCTGCGCAGTGAGATGCGCAGTGGCTACAGAGCCACAAAATCACCCCTCATCCTGGTGTCCCGAGATTTGCACGGGTATTCACGGTACCTAAACGTTGTGGGTTTGGTGTTTTAACACGTTTTTCAGGTGTCCTAGATGGTTAGCAACCTAACTACAAAAAATCACATTCGCACACCGTGGTGCGCCATGGCAACAGAGCCGCAAAGTATACCGTGCAATATGGCTATATACGCTATAGAACAGAAAAACTGGCCCCCTCATCCTGGTGTCCCGAGGTTTGCACGCGTTTTTTGCTACCTTAATGTAGTTAGTTACTTGTTTGAACACATTTTTTCGAAGCCCTACGTAGTTAGCAAACCATTTGCACAAAAATCATACCTGCGCAGTGAGATGCGCAGTGGCTACAGAGCCACAAAGTCGCCCCTGATCCTGGTGTCCCGAGATTTGCACGGGTATTCTCGGTACCTAAACGTGGGGGGTTTGGTGTTTAAACACGTTTTTCAGGTGCCCTAGATGGTTAGCAACCTAACTGCAAAAAATCACATTCGCACACCGAGGTGCGCCATGGCAACAGAGCCGCAAAGTATACCGTGCAATATGGCTATATACGCCTATAGAACAGCAAGACTGGCCGCCTCATCCTGGTGTCCCGAGGTTTGCACGCGTTTTTTTGCTGCCTTAATGTAGTAATGTACTTGTTTGAACACATTTAGTCGATGCTCTACGTAGTTAGCAACCCATTTGCACAAAAATCATACCTGCGCAGTGAGATGCGCAGTGGCTACAGAGCCACAAAGTCGCCCCTCATCCTGGTGTCCCGAGATTTGCACGGGTATTCTCGGTACCTAAACGTGGTGGGTTTGGTGTTTAAACACGTTTTTCAGGTGCCCTAGATGGTTAGCAACCTAACTGCAAAAAATCACATTCGCACACCGAGGTGCGCCATGGCAACAGAGCCGCAAAATATACCGTGCAATATGGCTATATACGGCTACAGAACAGGGAAACTGGCCGCCTCATCTTGGTGTCCCGAGGTTTGCACGCGTTTTTTGCTACCTTAATGTAGTAAGTTACTTGTTTGATTACATTTTTTCGATGCCCTACGTAGTTAGCAACCCATTTGCACAAAAATCATACCTGCGCAGTGAGATGCGCAGTGGCTACAGAGCCACAAAGTCGCCCCTCATCCTGGTGTCCCGAGATTTGCACGGGTATTCTCGGTACCTAAACGTGGTGGGTTTAGTGTTTAAACACGTTTTTCATGTGCCCTAGATCGTTAGCAACCTAACTGCAAAAAATCACATTCGCACACCGTGGTGCGCCATGGCAACAGAGCCGCAAAGTATACCGTGCAATATGGCTATATACGGCTATAGAACAGCAAAACTGGTTCCTCATCCTGGTGTCCCGAGGTTTGCACGCGTTTTATGCTACCTTAATGTAGTTAGTTACTTATTTGAACACATTTATCGAGGCCCTACGTAGTTAGCAACCCATTTGCACAAAAATCATACCTGCGCAGTGAGATGCGCAGTGGCTACAGAGCCACAAAATCGCCCCTCATCCTGGTGTCCCGAGATTTGCACGGGTATTCTCGGTACCTAAACGTGGTGGGTTTGGTGTTTAAACACGTTTATCAGGTGCCCTAGATGGTTAGCAACCTAACTGCAAAAAATCACATTCGCACACCAAGGTGCGCCATGGCAACACAGCCACAAATTCACCGTGCAATATGGCTATATACGGCTATAGAACAGCAAAACTGGCCGCCTCATCCTGGTGTCGCGAGGTTTGCAAGCGTTTTTTTGCTACCTTAATGTAGTTAGTTACTTGTTTGAACACATTTTGTCGATGCCCTACGTAGTTAGCAACCCATTTGCACAAAAATCATACCTGCGCAGGGAGATGCGCAGTGGCTACAGAGCCACAAAGTCGCCCCTCATCCTGGTGTCTCGAGATTTTCACGGGTATTCTCGGTACCTAAACGTGATGGGTTTGGTGTTTAAACACGTTTATCAGGTTCCCTAGATGTTTAGCAACCTAACTGCCAAAAATCACATTCGCACACCAAAGTGCGCCATGGCAACAGAGCCGCAAAGTATACCGTGCAATATGGCTATATACGGCTATAGAACAGCAAAACTCTCCGCCTCATCATGGTGTCCCTAGGTTTGCACGCGTTTTTTGCTACCTTAATGTAGTTAGTTACTTGTTTGAACACATTTTGTCGATGCCCTCCGTAGTTAGCAACCCATTTGTACAAAAATCATACCTGCGCAGTGAGATGCGCAGTGGCTACAGAGCCACAAAGTCGCCCCTCATCCTGGTGTCCCAAGATTTGCACGGGTATTCTCGGTACCTAAACGTGGTGAATTTGGTGTTTAAACACGTTTTTCAGGTGCCCCAGATGGTTAGCAACCTAACTGCAAAAAATCACATTCGCACACCGAGGTGCGCCATGGCAACAGAGCCGCAAAATATACCGTGCAATATGGCTATATACTGCTATAGAACAGCAAAACTGGCCGCCTCATCCTGGTGTCCCGAGGTTTGCACGCGTTTTTTGCTACCTTAATGTAGTTAGTTACTTGTTTGAACACATTTTGTCGATGCCCTACGTAGTTAGCAACCCATTTGCCCAAAAATCATACCTGCGCAGTGAGGTGCGCAGTGGCTACAGAGCCACAAAGTCGCCCCTCATCCTGGTGTCCCGAGATTTGCACGGATATTCTCGGTACCTAAACGTGGTGAATTTGGTGTTTAAACACGTTTTTCTGGTGCCCCAGATGGTAAGCAACCTAACTGCAAAAAATCACATTCGCACACCGAGGTGCGCCATGGCAACAGAGCCGCAAAATATACCGTGCAATATGGCTATATACGGCTATAGAACAGCAAAACTGGCCGCCTCATCCTGGTGTCCCGAGGTTTGCACGCGTTTTTTTGCTACCTTAATGTAGTTAGTTACTTGTTTGAACACATTTTGTCGATGCCCTACGTAGTTAGCAACCCATTTGCACAAAAATCATACCTACGCAGTGAGATGCGCAGTGGCTACAGAGCCACAAAGTCGCCCCTCATCCTGGTGTCCCGAGATTTGCACGGGTAGTCTCTGTACCTAAACGTGGTGGGTTTGGTGTTTAAACACGTTTTTCATGTGCCGTAGATCGTTATCAACCTGACTGCAAAAAATCACATTCGCACACCGAGGTGCGCCATGGCAACAGAGCCGCAAAGTATACCGTGCAATATGGCTATATACGGCTATAGAACAGCAAAACTGGTTCCTCATCCTGGTGTCCCGAGGTTTGCACGCGTTTATTGCTACCTTAATGTAGTTAGTTACTTGTTTGAACACATTTTATCGAGGCCCTATGTAGTTAGCAACCCATTGGCACAAAAATCATACCTGCGCAGTGAGATGCGCAGTGGCTACAGAGCCACAAATTCGCCCCTCTTCCTGGTGTCCCGAGATTTGCACGGGTATTCTCGGTACCTAAACGTGGTGGGTTTGGTGTTTAAACACGTTTATCAGGTGCCCTAGATGGTTAGCAACCTAACTGCAAAAAATCACATTCGCACACCAAGGTGCGCCATGGCAACACAGCCACAAATTCACCGTGCAATATGGCTATATACGGCTATAGAACAGCAAAACTGGCCGCCTCATCCTGATGTCGCGAGGTTTGCAAGCGTTTTTTGCTACCTTAATGTAGTTAGTTACTTGTTTGAACACATTTTGTCGATGCCCTACGTAGTTAGCAACCCATTTGCACAAAAATCATACCTGCGCAGTGAGATGCGCAGTGGCTACAGAGCCACAAAGTCGCCCCTCATCCTGGTGTCTCGAGATTTGCACGGGTATTCTCGGTACCTAAACGTGGTGGGTTTGGTGTTTAAACACGTTTATCAGGTGCCCTAGATGGTTAGCAACCTAACTGCAAAAAATCACATTCGCACACCAAGGTGCGCCATGGCAACAGAGCCGCAAAATATACCGTGCAATATGGCTATATACGGCTATAGAACAGCAAAACTCTCCGCCCTCATCATGGTGTCTCTAGGTTTGCACGCATTTTTTGCTACCTTAATGTAGTTAGTTACTTGTTTGAACACATTTTGTCGATGCCCTCCGTAGTTAGCAACCCATTTGTACAAAAATCATACCTGCGCAGTGAGATGCGCAGTGGCTACAGAGCCACAAAGTCGCCCCTGATCCTGGTGTCCCGAGATTTGCACGGGTATTCTCGGTACCTAAACGTGGTGGGTTTGGTGTTTAAACACGTTTTTCAGGTGCCCTAGATGGTTAGCAACCTAACTGCAAAAAATCACATTCGTACACCGAGGTGTGTTATGGCAACAGAGCCGCAAAGTATACCATGCAATATGGCTATATACGGCTATAGAACAGCAAAACTGGCCGCCTCATCCTGGTGTCCCGGGGTTTGCACGCGTTTTTTGCTATCTTAATGTAGTAAGTTACTTGTTTGAACACATTTTTTCGATGCCCTCCGTAGTAAGCAACCCATTTGCACAAAAATCATACCTGCGCAGTGAGATGCGCAGTGGCTACAGAGCCACAAAGTCGCCCCTCATCCTGGTGTCCCGAGATTTGCACGGGTATTCTCGGTACCTAAACGTGGTGGGTTTGGTGTTTAAACACGTTTTTCAGGTGCCCTATATTGTTAGCAACCTAACTGCAAAAAATCACATTCGCACACCGAGGTGCGCCATGGCAACAGAGCCGCAAAGTATACCGTGCAATATGGCTATATACGGCTATAGAACAGCAAAACTGGCCGCCTCATACTGGTGTCCCGAGGTTTGCACGCGTTTTTTGCTACCTTAATGTAGTTAGTTACTTGTTTGAACACATTTTGTCGATGCCCTACGTAGTTAGCAACCCATTTGCACAAAAATCATACCTGCGCAGTGAGATGTGCAGTGGCTACAGAGCCACAAAATCACCCCTCATCCTGGTGTCCCGAGATTTGCACGGGTATTCACGGTACCTAAACGTTGTGGGTTTGGTGTTTAAACACGTTTTTCAGGTGTCCTAGATGGTTAGCAACCTAACTACAAAAAATCACATTCGCACACCGTGGTGCGCCATGGCAACAGAGCCGCAAAGTATACCGTGCAATATGGCTATATACGCTATAGAACAGAAAAACTGGCCCCCTCATCCTGGTGTCCCGAGGTTTGCACGCGTTTTTTGCTACCTTAATGTAGTTAGTTACTTGTTTGAACACATTTTTTCGAAGCCCTACGTAGTTAGCAAACCATTTGCACAAAAATCATACCTGCGCAGTGAGATGCGCAGTGGCTACAGAGCCACAAAGTCGCCCCTGATCCTGGTGTCCCGAGATTTGCACGGGTATTCTCGGTACCTAAACGTGGGGGTTTGGTGTTTAAACACGTTTTTCAAGGTGCCCTAGATGGTTAGCAACCTAACTGCAAAAAATCACACTCGCACACCGAGGTGCGCCATGGCAACAGAGCCGCAAAGTATACCGTGCAATATGGCTATATACGCCTATAGAACAGCAAGACTGGCCGCCTCATCCTGGTGTCCCGAGGTTTGCACGCGTTTTTTGCTGCCTTAATGTAGTAATTTACTTGTTTGAACACATTTAGTCGATGCTCTACGTAGTTAGCAACCCATTTGCACAAAAATCATACCTGCGCAGTGAGATGCGCAGTGGCTACAGAGCCACAAA
The DNA here is from genome assembly GCA_025267735.1 of Mactra quadrangularis. NCBI lineage: Eukaryota > Metazoa > Mollusca > Bivalvia > Venerida > Mactridae > Mactra > Mactra quadrangularis. Next base: position 131,482 of record CM046295.1, read on the forward strand.
GTCGCCCCTCATCCTGGTGTCCCGAGATTTGCACGGGTATTCTCGGTACCTAAACGTGGTGGGTTTGGTGTTTAAACACGTTTTTCAGGTGCCCTAGATGGTTAGCAACCTAACTGCAAAAAATCACATTCGCACACCGAGGTGCGCCATGGCAACAGAGCCGCAAAAATATACCGTGCAATATGGCTATATACGGCTACAGAACAGGGAAACTGGCCGCCTCATCTTGGTGTCCCGAGGTTTGCACGCGTTTTTTGCTACCTTAATGTAGTAAGTTACTTGTTTGATTACATTTTTTCGATGCCCTACGTA
>CM046295.1:131893-231323 GCA_025267735.1 Mactra quadrangularis
AACCCACCACATTTAGGTACCGAGAATACCCGTGCAAATCTCGGGACACCAGGATGAGGGGCGACTTTGTGGCTCTGTAGCCACTGCGCATCTCACTGCGCAGGTATGATTTTTGTGCAAATGGGTTGCTAACTACGTAGGGCATCGACAAAATGTGTTCAAACAAGTAACTAACTACATTAAGGTAGCAAAAAACGCGTGCAAATCTCGGGACACCAGGATGAGGCGGCCAGTTTAGCTGTTCTATAGCCGTATATAGCCATATTGCACGGTATACTTTGCGGCTCTGTTGCCATGGCGCACCTCGGTGTGCGAATGTGATTTTTTGCAGTTAGGTTGCTAACCATCTAGGGCACCTGAAAAACGTGTTTAAACACCAAACCCACCACGTTTAGGTACCGAGAATGCCCGTGCAAATCTCGCGACACCAGGATGAGGGGCGACTTTGTGGCTCTGTAGCCACTGCGCATCGCACTGCGCAGGTATGAGTTTTGTGCAAATGGGTTGCTTACTACGTAGGGCATCGACAAAATGTGTTCAAACAAGTAACTAACTACATTAAGGTAGCAAAAAACGCGTGCAAACCTCGGGACACCAGGATGAGGCGGCCAGTTTTGCTGTTCTATAGCCGTATATAGCCATATTGCATGGTAAACTTTGCGGCTCTGTTGCCATGGCGCACCTCGGTGTGCGAATGTGATTTTTTGCAGTTAGGTTGCTAACCATCTAGGGCACCTGAAAAACGTGTTTAAACACCAAACCCACCACGTTTAGGTACCGAGAATACCCGTGCAAATCTCGGGACACCAGGATGAGGGGGCGACTTTGTGGCTCTGTAGCCACTGCGCATCTCACTGCGCAGGTATGATTTTTGTGCAAATGGGTTCCTAACTACGTAGGGCATCCACAAAATGTGTTCAAACAAGTAACTAACTACATTAAGGTAGCAAAAAACGCGTGCAAACCTCGGGACACCAGGATGAGGCGGCCAGTTTAGCTGTTCTATAGCCGTATATAGCCATATTGCACGGTATATTTGCGGCTCTGTTGCCATGGCGCACCTCGGTGTGCGAATGTGATTTTTTACAGTTAGGTTGCTAACTATCTAGGGCACCTGAAAAACGTGTTTAAACACCAAACCCACCACGTTTAGGTACCGAGAATACCCGTGCAAATCTCGCGACACCAGGATGAGGGGCGACTTCGTGGCTCTGTAGCCACTGCGCATCTCAATGCGCAGGTGTGATTTTTGTGCAAATGGGTTGCTATATACGTAGGGCCTCGACAAAATGTGTTCAAACAAGTAACTAACTACATTAAGGTAGCAAAAAACGCGTGCAAACCTCGGGACACCAGGATGAGGCGGCCAGTTTTATTGTCCTATAGCCGTATATAGCCATATTGCATGGTATACTTTGCGGCTTTGTTGCCATGGCGCACCTCGGTGTGCGAATGTGATTTTTTGCAGTTAGGTTGCTAACCATGTAGGGCACCTGAAAAACGTGTTTAAACACCAAACCCACCACGTTTAGGTACCGAGAACACCCGTGCAAATCTCGGGACACCAGGATGAGGGGCGACTTTGTGGCTCTGTAGCCACTGCGCATCTCACTGCGCAGGTATGATTTTTGTGCAAATGGGTTCCTAACTACGTAGGGCATCCACAAAATGTGTTCAAACAAGTAACTAACTACATTAAGGTAGCAAAAAACGCGTGCAAACCTCGGGACACCAGGATGAGGCGGCCAGTTTTGCTGTTCTATAGCCGTATATAGCCATATTGCACGGTATAATTTGCGGCTCTGTTGCCATGGCGCACCTCGGTGTGCGAATGTGATTTTTTGCATTTAAGTTGCTAACAATCTAGGGCACCTGAAAAACGTGTTTATATACAAAACCCACCACGTTTAGGTACCGAGAATACCCGTGCAAATCTCGGACCACCAGGATGAGGGGCGAATTTGTGGCTCTGTAGCCACTGCGTATCTCACTGCGCAGGTATAATTTTTGTGCAAATGGGTTGCTAACTACGTAGGGCATCGAAAAAATGTGTTCAAACAAGTAACTAACTACATTAAGGTAGCAAAAAACGCGTGCAAACCTCGGGACACGAGGATGAGGCGGCCAGTTTTGCTGTTCTATAGCCGTATATAGCCATATTGCACGGTATACTTAGCGGCTTTGTTGCCATTGCGCACATCGTTGTGCGAATGTGATTTTTTGCAGTTAGGTTGCTAACCATCTAGGGCACCTGAAAAACGTGTTTAATCACCAAACCCACCACGTTTAGGTACCGAGAATACCCGTGCAAATCTCGAGACACCAGGATGAGGGGCGATTTTGTGGCTGTGTAGCCACTGTGCATCTCACTGTGCAGGTATGATTTTTGTGCTAATCGGGTGCTAACTACGTAGGGCATCGACAAAATGTGTTCAAACAAGTAACTAACTACATTAAGGTAGCAAAAAACGCGTGCAAACCACGGGACACCAGGATGAGGCGGCCAGTTTTGCTGTTCTATAGCCGTATATAGCCATATTGCACGGTATACTTTGCGGCTTTGTTGCCATGGCGCACCTCGGTGTGCGAATGTGATTTTTTGCAGTTAGGTTGCTAACCATCTAGGGCACCTGAAAAACGTGTTTATGCACCAAACCCATCACGTTTAGGTACCGAGAATACCCGTGCAAATCTCGGGACACCAGGATGAGGGGCGACTTTGTGGCTCTGTAGCCACTGCGCATCTCACTGCGAAGGAATGATTTTTGTGCAAATGGGTTGCTAACTACGTTGGGCATCGACAAAATGTGTTCAAACAAGTAACTAACTACATTAAGGTAGCAAAAAACGCGTGCAAACCTCGGGACACCAGGATGAGGCGCCCAGTTTTGCTGTTCTATAGCCGTATATAGCCATATTGCACGGTATACTTTCCGGCTCTGTTGCCATGGCGCACCTCGGTGTGCGAATGTGATTTTTTGCAGTTAGGTTGCTAACCATCTAGGGCACCTGAAAAACGTGTTTTAACACCAAACCCACCACGTTTAGGTACCGAGAATACCCGTGCAAAACTCGGGACACCAGGATAAGGGGCGAATTTGTGGCTCTGTAGCCACTGCGCATCTCACTGCGCAGGTATGATTTTTGTGCAAATGGGTTGCTAACTACGTAGGGCATCGACAAAATGTGTTCAAACAAGTAACTTACAACATTAAGGTAGCAAAAAACGCGTGCAAACCTCGGGACACCAGGATGAGGCGGCCAGTTTTGCTGTTCTATAGCCGTATATAGCCATATTGCATGGTATACTTTGCGGCTCTGTTGCCATGGCGCACCTCGTAGTGGGAATGTGATTTTTTGCAGTTAGGTTGCTAACCATCTAGGGCACCTAAAAAAGTGTTTAAACACCAAACCCACCACGTTTAGGTACCGAGAATACCCGTGCAAATCTCGGGACACCAGGATGAGGGGCGACTTTGTGGCTCTGTAGCCACTGCGCATCTCACTGCGCAGGTATGATTTTTGTGCAAATGGGTTGCTAACTACGTAGGGCAACGACAAAATGTGTTCAAACAAGTAACTAACTACATTAAGGTAGCAAAAAACGCGTGCAAACCTCGGGACACCAGGATGAGGCGGCCAGTTTTGCTGTTCTATAGCCGTATATAGCCATATTGCATGGAATATTTTGCGGCTCTGTTGCCATGGCACACCTCAGTGTGCGAATGTGATTTTTTTCAGTTAGGTTGCTAACCATCTAGGGCACCTGAAAAACGTGTTTAAACACCAAACCCACCACGTTTAGGTACCGAGAATACCCGTGCAAATCTCGGGACACCAGGATGAGGGGCGACTTTGTGGCTCTGTAGCCACTGCGCATCTCACTGCGCAGGTATGTTTTTTGTGCAAATGGGTTGCTAACTACGTAGGGCATCGACAAAATGTGTTCAAACAAGTAACTAACTACATTAAGGTAGAAAAAACGCGTGCAAACCTCGGGACACCAGGATGAGGCGGCCAGTTTTGCTGTTCTATAGCCGTATATAGCCATATTGCACGGTATACTTTGCGGCTTTGTTGCCATGGCGTACCTCGGTGTGCGAATGTGATTTTTTGCAGTTAGGTTGCTAACCATCTAGGGCAACTGAAAAACGTGTTTAAACACCAAACCCACCACGTTTAGGTACCGAGAATACCCGTGCAAATCTCGGGACACCAGGATGACGGGCGATTTTGTGGCTCTGTAGCCACTGCGCATCTCACTGCGCAGGTGTGATTTTTGTGCAAATGGGTTGCTAACTACGTTGGGCATCGACAAAATGTGTTCAAACAAGTAACTAACTACATTAAGGTAGCAAAAAACGCGTGCAAACCTCGGGACACCAGGATGAGGCGGCCAGTTTTGCTGTTCTATAGCCGTATATAGCCATATTGCACGGTATACTTTGCGGCTCTGTTGCCATGGCGCACCTCGGTGTGCGAATGTGATTTTTTGCAGTTAGGTTGCTAACCATCTAGGGCACCTGAAAAACGTGTTTAAACACCAAACTCACCACGTTTAGGTACCGAGAATACCCGTGCAAATCTCGGAACACCAGGATGAGGGGCGATTTTGTGGCTCTGTAAACACTGCGCATCTCACTGCGCAGGTATGATTTTTGTGCAAATGGGTTGCTAACTACGTAGGGCATCGACAAAATGTGTTCAAACAAGTTACTAACTTCATTAAGGTAGCAAAAAACGCGTGCAAACCTCGGGACACCAGGAAGAGGCGGCCAGATTTGCTGTTCTATAGCCGTATATAATAGCCATATTGCTCGGTATACTTTGCGGCTCTGTTGCCATGGCGCACCTCGGTGTGCGAATGTGATTTTTTGCAGTTAGGTTGCTAACCATCTAGGGCACCTGAAAAACGTGTTTAAACACCAAACCCACCACATTTACGTACCGAGAATACCCGTGCAATTCTCGGGACACCAGGATGAGGGGCGACTTTGTGGCTCTGTAGCCACTGCGCATCTCACTGTGCAGGTATGATTTTTGTGCAAATGGATTGCTAACTACGTAGGGCATCGACAAAATGTGTTCAAACAAGTAACTAACTACATTAAGGTAGCAAAAAACGCGTGCAAACCTCGGGACACCAGGATGAGGCGGCCAGTTTCGCTGTTCTATAGCCGTATATAGCCATATTGCACGGTATATTTTGCGGCTCTGTTGCCATGGCGCACCTCGCTGTGCGAATGTGATTTTTTGCAGTTAGGTTGCTAACCATGTAGGGCACCTGAAAAACGTGTTTAAACACCAAACCCACCACGTTTAGGTACCGAGAATACCCGTGCAAATCTCGGGACACCAGGATGAGGGGCGACTTTGTGGCTCTGTAGCCACTGCGCATCTCACTGCGCAGGTATGATTTTTGTGCAAATGGGTTGCTTACTACGTAGGGCATCGACAAAATGTGTTCAAACAAGTAACTAACTACATTAAGGTAGCAAAAAACGCGTGCAAACCTCGGGACACCAGGATGAGGCGGCCAGATTTGCTGTTCTATAGCCGTATATAGCCATATTGCACGGTATACTTTGCGGCTCTGTTGCCATGGCGCACCTCGGTGTGCGAATGTGATTTTTTGCAGTTAGGTTGCTAACCATCTAGGGCACCTGAAAAACGTGTTTAAACACCAAACCCACCACATTTAGGTACCGAGAATACCCGTGCAAATCTCGGGACACCAGGATGAGGGGCGACTTTGTGGCTCTGTAGCCACTGCGCATCTCACTGCGCAGGTATGATTTTTGTGCAAATGGGTTGCTAACTACGTAGGGCATCGACAAAATGTGTTCAAACAAGTAACTAACTACATTAAGGTAGCAAAAAAACGCGTGCAAACCTCGGGACACCAGGATGAGGCGGCCAGTTTTGCTGTTCTATAGCCGTATATAGCCATATTGCACGGTATACTTTGCGGCTCTGTTGCCATGGCGCACCTCGGTGTGCGAATGTGATTTTTTGCAGTTAGGTTGCTAACAATCTAGGGCACCTGAAAAACGTGTTTAAACACCAAACCCACCACGTTTAGGTACCGAGAATGCCCGTGCAAATCTCGCGACACCAGGATGAGGGGCGACTTTGTGGCTCTGTAGCCACTGCGCATCGCACTGCGCAGGTATGAGTTTTGTGCAAATGGGTTGCTTACTACGTAGGGCATCGACAAAATGTGTTCAAACAAGTAACTAACTACATTAAGGTAGCAAAAAACGCGTGCAAACCTCGGGACACCAGGATGAGGCGGCCAGTTTTGCTGTTCTATAGCCGTATATAGCCATATTGCACGGTATACTTTGCGGCTCTGTTGCCATGGCGCACCGCGGTGTGCGAATGTGATTTTTTGCAGTTAGGTTGCTAACCATCTAGGGCACCTGATAAACGTGTTTAAACACCAAACCCACCACGTTTAGGTACCGAGAATACCCGTGCAAATCTCGGGACACCAGGATGAGGGGCGACTTTGTGGCTCTGTAGCCACTGCGCATCTCACTGCGCAGGTGTGATTTTTGTGCAAATGGGTTGCTAACTACGTAGGGCATCGACAAAATGTGTTCAAACAAGTAACTAACTACATTAAGGTAGCAAAAAACGCGTGCAAAACTCGGGTCACCAGGATGAGTCGGCCAGTTTTGCTGTTCGATAGCCGTATATAGCCATATTGCATGGTTTACTTTGCGGCTCTGTTGCCATGGCGCACCTCGGTGTGCGAATGTGATTTTTTGCAGTTAGGTTGCTAACCATCTAGGGCACCTGAAAAACGTGTTGAAACACAAAATCCACCACGTTTGGGTACCGAGCATACCCGTGCAAATCTCGGGACACCAGGATGAGGGGCGACTTTGTGGCTCTGTAGCCACCGCGCATCTCACTGCGCAGGTATGATTTTTGTGCAAATGGGTTCCTAACTACGTAGGGCATCGACAAAATGTGTTCAAATAAGTAACTAACTACATTAAGGTAGCAAAAAACGCGTGCAAACCTCGGGACACCAGGATGAGTCGGCCAGTTTTGCTGTTCTATAGCCGTATATAGCCATATTGCATGGTATAATTTGCGGCTCTGTTGCCATGGCGCAACTCGGTGTGCGAATGTGATTTTTTGCAGTTAGGTTGCTAACCATCTAGGGCACCTGAAAAACGTGTTTAAACACCAAACCCTCCACGTTTAGGTACCGAGAATACCCGTGCAAATCTCGGGACACCAGGATGAGGGGCGACTTTGTGGCTCTGTAGCCACTGCGCATCTCACTGCGCAGGTATGATTTTTGTGCAAATGGGTTCCTAACTACTTAGGGAATCGACAAAATGTGTTCAAACAAGTAACTAACTACATTAAGGTAGCAAAAAACGCGTGCAAACCTCGGGACACTAGGATGAGGCGGCCAGTTTTGCTGTTCTATAGCCGTATATAGCCATATTGCACGGTATATTTTGCGGCTCTGTTGCCATGGTGCACCTCGGTGTGCGAATGTGATTTTTTGCAGTTAGGTTGCTAACCATCTAGGGCACCGAAAAACGTGTTTATTCACCAAACCCACCACGTTTAGGTACCGAGAATACGCGTGCAAATCTCGGGGACACCAGGATGAGGGGCGACTTTGTGGCTCTGTAGCCACTGCGCATCTCACTGCGCAGGTATGATTTTTGTGCAAATGGGTTGCTAACTACGTAGGGCATCGACAAAATGTGTTCAAACAAGTAACTAACTACATTAAGGTAGCAAAAAACGCGTGCAAAACTTCGGGACACCAGGATGAGGCGGCCAGTTTTGCTGTTCTATAGCCGTATATAGCCATATTGCACGGTATACTTTGCGGCTCTGTTGCCATGGCGCACCACGGTGTGCGAATGTGATTTTTTGCAGTTAGGTTTCTAACCATCTAGGGCACATGAAGTACGTATTTAAACACCAACCCACCACGTTTGGGTACCGAGAATACCCGTGCAAATCTCGGGACACCAGGATGAGGGGCGATTTTGTGGCTCTGTAGCCACTGCGCATCTCACTGCGCAGGTATGGTTTTTGTGCAAATGGGTTGCTAACTACGTAGGGCATCGACAAAATGTGTTCAAACAAGTAACTAACTACATTATGGTAGCAAAAAACGCGTGCAAACCTAGGGACACCAGGATGAGGCGGCCAGTTTTGCTGTTCTATAGCCGTATATAGCCATATTGCACGGTATACTTTCCGGCTCTGTTGCCATGGCGCACCTCGGTGTGCGAATGTGAATTTTTACAGTTAGGTTGCTAACCATCTAGGGCACCTATAAACGTGTTTAAACACCAAACCCACCACGTTTAGGTACCGAGAATACCCGTGCAAATCTCGGGACACCAGGATGAGGGGCGACTTTGTGGCTCTGTAGCCACTGCGCATCTAACTGCGCAGGTATGATTTTTGTGCAATTGGGTTCTTAACAACGTAAGGCATCCACAAAATGTGTTCAAACAAGTAATTAACTACATTAAGGTAGCAAAAAACGCGTGCAAACCTCGGGACACCAGGATGAGGCGGCCAGTTTTGCTGTTCTATAGCCGTATATAGCCATATTGCACGGTATAATTTGCGGCTCTGTTGCCATGGCGCACCTCGGTGTGCGAATGTGATTTTTTGCATTTGGGTTGCTAACCATCTAGGGCACCTGAAAAAACGTGTTTATACACCAAACCCACCACGTTTAGGTACCGAGAATACCCGTGCAAATCTCGGGACACCAGGTTGAGGGGCGAATTTGTGGCTCTGTAGCCACTGCGCATCTCACTGCGCAGGTATGATTTTTGTGCAAATGGGTTGCTAACTACGTAGGGCATCGAAAAAATGTGTTCAAACAAGTAACTAACTACATTAAGGTAGCAAAAAACGCGTGCAAACCTCGGGATGAGGATGCGGCGGCCAGTTTTGCTGTTCTATAGCCGTATATAGCCATATTGCACGGTATACTTAGCGGCTCTGTTGCCATGGCGCACCTCGGTGTGCGAATGTGATTTTTTGCAGTTAGGTTGCTAATTATCTAGGGCACCTGAAAAACGTGTTTAAATACCAAACCCACTACGTTTAGGTACCGTGAATACCCGTGCAAATCTCGGGACACCAGGATGAGGGGCGACTTTGTTGCTCTGTAGCCACTGCGCATCTCACTGCGCAGGTATGATTTTTGTGCAAATGGGTTGCTAACTACGTAGGGCATCGACAAAATGTTTTCAAACAAGTAACTAACTACATTAAGGTAGCAAAAAACGCATGCAAACCTCGGGACACCAGGATGAGGCGGCCAGTTTTGCTGTTCTATAGCCGTATATAGCCATATTGCACGGTATAATTTGCGGCTCTGTTGTCATGGCGCACCTCGGTGTGCGAATGTGATTTTTTGCAGTTAGGTTGCTAACCATCTAGGGCACCTGAAAAACGTGATTAAACACCAAACCCACCACGTTTAGGTACTGAGAATACCCGTGCAAATCTCGGGACACCAGGATGAGGGGCGACTTTGTGGCTCTGTAGCCACTGCGCATCTCACTGCGCAGGTATGATTTTTGTGCAAATGGGTTGCTAAATAAGTACGGCATCGAAAAAATGTGTTCAAACAAGTAACTAACTACATTAAGGTAGCAAAAAACGCGTGCAAACCTCGGGACACCAGGATGAGGCGGCCAGTTTTGCTGTTCTATAGCCGTATATAGCCATATTGCATGGTATAATTTGCGGCTCTGTTGCCATGGCGCACCTCGGTGTGCGAATGTGATTTTTAGCAGTTAGGTTGCTAATCATCTAGGGCACCTGAAAAACGTGTTTAAACACCAAACCCACCACGTTTAGGTACCGAGAATACCCGTGCAAATCTCGGGACACCAGGATGAGGGGCGACTTTGTGGCTCTGTAGCCACTGCGCATCTCACTGCGCAGGTATGATTTTTGTGCAAATGGGTTGCTAACTACGTAGGGCATCGACAAAGTGTGTTCAAACAAGAAACTAACTACATTAAGGTAGCAAAAAACGCGTGCAAACCTCGGGACACCAGGATGAGGCGGCCAGTTTTGCTGTTCTATAGCCGTATATAGCCATACTGCACGGTATACTTTGCGGCTCTGTTGCCATGACACACCTCGGTGTGCGAATGTGATTTTTTGCAGTTAGGTTGCTAACCATCTAGGGCACCTGAAAAACGTGTTTAAACACCAAACCCACCACGTTTAGGTAACGAGAATACTCGTGCAAATCTCGGGACACCAGGATGAGGGGCGACTTTGTGGCTCTGTTGCCACTGCGCATCTCACTGCGCAGGTATGATTTTTGTGCAAATGGGTTCCTAACTACGTAGGGCATCGAAAATATGTGTTCAAACAAGTAACTAACTACATTAAGGTAGCAAAAAACGCGTGCAAACCTCGGGACACCAGGATGAGGCGGCCAGTTTTGCTGTTCTATAGCCGTATATAGCCATATTGCACGGTATACTTTGCGGCTCTGTTGCCATGACACACCTCGGTGTGCGAATGTGATTTTTTGCAGTTAGGTTGCTAACCATCTAGGGCACCTGAAAAACGTGTTTAAACACCAAACCCACCACGTTTAGGTACCGAGAATACCCGTGCAAATCTCGGGACACCAGGATGAGGGGCGACTTTGTGGCTCTGTAGCCACTGCGCATCTCATTGCGCAGGTATGATTTTTGTACAAATGGGTTGCTAACTACATAGGGCATCGACAAAATGTGTTCAAACAAGTAACTAACTACATTAAGGTAGCAAAAAACGCGTGCAAAACTTCGGGACACCAGGATGAGGCGGCCAGTTTTGCTGTTCTATAGCCGTATATAGCCATATTGCACGGTATACTTTGCGGCTCTGTTGCCATGGCGCACCACGGTGTGCGAATGTGATTTTTTGCAGTTAGGTTTCTAACCATCTAGTGCACCTGAAATACGTATTTAAACACCAAACCCACCACGTTTGGGTACCGAGAATACCCGTGCAAATCTCGGGACACCAGGATGAGGGGCGATTTTGTGGCTCTGTAGCCACTGCGCATCTCACTGCGCAGGTATGATTTTTGTGCAAATTGGTTGCTAACTACGTAGGGCAATCGACAAAATGTGTTCATACAAGTAACTAACTACATTAAGGTAGCAAAAAACGCGTGCAAACCTCGGGACACCAGGATGAGGCGGCCAGTTTTCCTGTTCTATAGCCGTATATAGCCATATTGCACGGTATATTTTGCGGCTCTGTTGCCATGGCGCACCGCGGTGTGCGAATGTGATTTTTTGCGGTTAGGTTGCTAACCATCTAGGGCAAATGAAAAAGGTGTTTAAACACCAAACCCACAACGTTTAGGTACCGAGAATACCCGTGCAAATCTCGGGACACCAGGATGAGGGGCGATTTTGTGGCTCTGTAGCCACTGCGCATCTCACTGCGCAGGTATGATTTTTGTGCAAATGGGTTGCTAACTACGTAGGGCATCGACAAAATGTGTTCAAACAAGTGACTAACTACATTAAGGTAGCAAAAAACGCATGCAAACCTCGGGACACCAGGATGAGGCGGCCAGTTTTGCTGTTCTATAGCCGTATATAGCCATATTGCACGGTATACTTTGCGGCTCTGTTGCCATGGCGCACCTCGGTGTGCGAATGTGATTTTTGCAGTTAGGTTGCTAACCATCTAGGGCACCTGATAAACGTGTTTAAACACCAAACCCACCACGTTTGGGTACCGAGAATACCCGTGCAAATCTCGGGACACCAGAATGAGGGGCGACTTTGTGGCTCTGTAGCCACTGCGCATCTCACTGCGCAGGTATGATTTTTGTGCAAATGGGTTGCTAACTACGTAGGGCATCGACAAAATGTGTTAAAACAAGTAACTAACTACATTAAGGTAGCAAAAAACGCATGCAAACCTCGGGACACCAGGATGAGGCGGCCAGTTTTGCTGTTCTATAGCCGTATATAGCCATATTGCACGGTATATTTGCGGCTCTGTTGCCATGGCGCACCTCAGTAAGCGAATGTGATTTTTTGCAGTTAGGTTGCTAACCATTTAGGGCACCTGAAAAACGTATTTAAACACCAAACCCACCACGTTTAGGTACCGAGAATACCCGTGCAAATCTCGGGACACCAGGATGAGGGGCGAATTTGTGGCTCTGTAGCCACTGCGCATCTCACTGCGCAGGTATGATTTTTGTTCAAATGGGTTGCTAACTACGTAGGGCATCGACAAAATGTGTTCAAACAAGTAACTAACTACATTAAGGTAGCAAAAAACGCTTGCAAACCTCGGGACACCAGGATGAGGCGGCCAGTTTTGCTGTTCTATAGCCGTATATAGCCATACTGCACGGTATACTTTGCGGCTCTGTTGCCATGACACACCTCGGTGTGCGAATGTGATTTTTTGCAGTTAGGTTGCTAACCATCTAGGGCACCTGAAAAACGTGTTTAAAACACCAAACCCACCACGTTTAGGTAACGAGAATACTCGTGCAAATCTCGGGACACCAGGATGAGGGGCGACTTTGTGGCTCTGTTGCCACTGCGCATCTCACTGCGCAGGTATGATTTTTGTGCAAATGGGTTCCTAACTACGTAGGGCATCGAAAATATGTGTTCAAACAAGTAACTAACTACATTAAGGTAGCAAAAAACGCGTGCAAACCTCGGGACACCAGGATGAGGCGGCCAGTTTTGCTGTTCTATAGCCGTATATAGCCATATTGCACGTATACTTTGCGGCTCTGTTGCCATGACAAACCTCGGTGTGCGAATGTGATTTTTTGCAGTTAGGTTGCTAACCATCTAGGGCACCTGAAAAACGTGTTTAAACACCAAACCCACCACGTTTAGGTACCGAGAATACCCGTGCAAATCTCGGGACACCAGGATGAGGGGCGACTTTGTGGCTCTGGAGCCACTGCGCATCTCACTGCGCAGGTATGATTTTTGTACAAATGGGTTGCTAACTACATAGGGCATCGACAAAATGTGTTCAAACAAGTAACTAACTACATTAAGGTAGCAAAAAACGCGTGCAAAAACTTCGGGACACCAGGATGAGGCGGCCAGTTTTGCTGTTCTATAGCCGTATATAGCCATATTGCACGGTATACTTTGCGGCTCTGTTGCCATGGCGCACCACGGTGTGCGAATGTGATTTTTTGCAGTTAGGTTTCTAACCATCTAGTGCACCTGAAATACGTATTTAAACACCAAACCCACCACGTTTGGGTACCGAGAATACCCGTGCAAATCTCGGGACACCAGGATGAGGGGCGATTTTGTGGCTCTGTAGCCACTGCGCATCTCACTGCGCAGGTATGATTTTTGTGCAAATTGGTTGCTAACTACGTAGGGCATCGACAAAATGTGTTCATACAAGTAACTAACTACATTAAGGTAGCAAAAAACGCGTGCAAACCTCGGGACACCAGGATGAGGCGGCCAGTTTTCCTGTTCTATAGCCGTAAATAGCCATATTGCACGGTATATTATGCGGCTCTGTTGCCATGGCGCACCGCGGTGTGCGAATGTGATTTTTTGCGGTTAGGTTGCTAACCATCTAGGGCAAATGAAAAAGGTGTTTAAACACCAAACCCACAACGTTTATGTACCGAGAATACCCGTGCAAATCTCGGGACACCAGGATGAGGGGCGATTTTGTGGCTCTGTAGCCACTGCGCATCTCACTGCGCAGGTATGATTTTTGTGCAAATGGGTTGCTAACTACGTAGGGCATCGACAAAATGTGTTCAAACAAGTGACTAACTACATTAAGGTAGCAAAAAACGCATGCAAACCTCGGGACACCAGGATGAGGCGGCCAGTTTTGCTGTTCTATAGCCGTATATAGCCATATTGCACGGTATACTTTGCGGCTCTGTTGCCATGGCGCACCTCAGTAAGCGAATGTGATTTTTTGCAGTTAGGTTGCTAACCATTTAGGGCACCTGAAAAACGTATTTCAACACCAAACCCACCACGTTTAGGTACCGAGAATACCCGTGCAAATCTCGGGACACCAGGATGAGGGGCGAATTTGTGGCTCTGTAGCCACTGCGCATCTCACTGCGCAGGTATGATTTTTGTTCAAATGGGTTGCTAACTACGTAGGGCATCGACAAAATGTGTTCAAACAAGTAACTAACTACATTAAGGTAGCAAAAAACGCTTGCAAACCTCGGGACACCAGGATGAGGCGGCCAGTTTTGCTGTTCTATAGCCGTATATAGCCATACTGCACGGTATACTTTGCGGCTCTGTTGCCATGACACACCTCGGTGTGCGAATGTGATTTTTTGCAGTTAGGTTGCTAACCATCTAGGGCACCTGAAAAACGTGTTTAAACACCAAACCCACCACGTTTAGGTAACGAGAATACTCGTGCAAATCTCGGGACACCAGGATGAGGGGCGACTTTGTGGCTCTGTTGCCACTGCGCATCTCACTGCGCAGGTATGATTTTTGTGCAAATGGGTTCCTAACTACGTAGGGCATCGAAAATATGTGTTCAAACAAGTAACTAACTACATTAAGGTAGCAAAAAACGCGTGCAAACCTCGTGACACCAGGATGAGGCGGCCAGTTTTGCTGTTCTATAGCCGTATATAGCCATATTGCACGGTATACTTTGCGGCTCTGTTGCCATAACAAACCTCGGTGTGCGAATGTGATTTTTTGCAGTTAGGTTGCTAACCATCTAGGGCACCTGAAAAACGTGTTTAAACACCAAACCCACCACGTTTAGGTACCGAGAATACCCGTGCAAATCTCGGGACACCAGGATGAGGGGCGACTTTGTGGCTCTGTAGCCACTGCGCATCTCACTGCACAGGTATGATTTTTGTACAAATGGGTTGCTAACTACATAGGGCATCGACAAAATGTGTTCAAACAAGTAACTAACTACATTAAGGTAGCAAAAAACGCGTGCAAATCTTCGGGACACCAGGATGAGGCGGCCAGTTTTGCTGTTCTATAGCCGTATATAGCCATATTGCACGGTATACTTTGCGGCTCTGTTGCCATGGCGCACCACGGTGTGCGAATGTGATTTTTTGCAGTTAGGTTTCTAACCATCTAGTGCACCTGAAATACGTATTTAAACACCAAACCCACCACGTTTGGGTACCGAGAATACCCGTGCAAATCTCGGGACACCAGGATGAGGGGCGATTTTGTGGCTCTGTAGCCACTGCGCATCTCACTGCGCAGGTATGATTTTTGTGCAAATTGGTTGCTAACTACGTAGGGCATCGACAAAATGTGTTCATACAAGTAACTAACTACATTAAGGTAGCAAAAAACGCGTGCAAACCTCGGGACACCAGGATGAGGCGGCCAGTTTTCCTGTTCTATAGCCGTATATAGCCATATTGCACGGTATATTATGCGGCTCTGTTGCCATGGCGCACCGCGGTGTGCGAATGTGATTTTTTGCGGTTAGGTTGCTAACCATCTAGGGCAAATGAAAAAGGTGTTTAAACACCAAACCCACAACGTTTAGGTACCGAGAATACCCGTGCAAATCTCGGGACACCAGGATGAGGGGCGATTTTGTGGCTCTGTAGCCACTGCGCATCTCACTGCGCAGGTATGATTTTTGTGCAAATGGGTTGCTAACTACGTAGGGCATCGACAAAATGTGTTCAAACAAGTGACTAACTACATTAAGGTAGCAAAAAACGCATGCAAACCTCGGGACACCAGGATGAGGCGGCCAGTTTTGCTGTTCTATAGCCGTATATAGCCATATTGCACGGTATACTTTGCGGCTCTGTTGCCATGGCGCACCTCGGTGTGCGAGTGTGATTTTTGCAGTTAGGTTGCTAACCATCTAGGGCACCTGATAAACGTGTTTAAACACCAAACCCACCACGTTTGGGTACCGAGAATACCCGTGCAAATCTCGGGACACCAGAATGAGGGGCGACTTTGTGGCTCTGTAGCCACTGCGCATCTCACTGCGCAGGTATGATTTTTGTGCAAATGGGTTGCTAACTACGTAGGGCATCGACAAAATGTGTTCAAACAAGTAACTAACTACATTAAGGTAGCAAAAAACGCATGCAAACCTCGGGACACCAGGATGAGGCGGCCAGTTTTGCTGTTCTATAGCCGTATATAGCCATATTGCACGGTATATTTGCGGCTCTGTTGCCATGGCGCACCTCAGTAAGCGAATGTGATTTTTTGCAGTTAGGTTGCTAACCATTTAGGGCACCTGAAAAACGTATTTAAACACCAAACCCACCACGTTTAGGTACCGAGAATACCCGTGCAAATCTCGGGACACCAGGATGAGGGGCGAATTTGTGGCTCTGTAGCCACTGCGCATCTCACTGCGCAGGTATGATTTTTGTTCAAATGGGTTGCTAACTACGTAGGGCATCGACAAAATGTGTTCAAACAAGTAACTAACTACATTAAGGTAGCAAAAAACGCTTGCAAACCTCGGGACACCAGGATGAGGCGGCCAGTTTTGCTGTTCTATAGCCGTATATAGCCATATTGCACGGAGTATTTTGCGGCTGTGTTGCCATGGCGCACCATGGTGTGCGAATGTGATTTTTTGCAGTTAGGTAGCTAACCATCTAGGGCACCTGAAAAACGTGTTTAAACACCAAATCCTTCACGTTTAGGTACCGAGAATACCCGTGCAAATCTCGGGACACCAGGATGAGGGGCGATTTTGTGGCTCTGTAGCCACTGCGCATCTCATTGCGCAGGTATGATTTTTGTGCAAATGGATTGCTAACTACAAAGGGCATCGATAAAATGTGTTCAAACAAGTAACTAACTACATTGAGGTAGCAAAAAACGCGTGCAAACCTCGGGACAACAGGATGAGGAACCAGTTTTGCTGTTCTATAGCCGTATATAGCCATATTACACGGTATACTTTGCGGCTCAGTTGCCATGGCGCACCTCGGTGTGCGAATGTGATTTTTTGCAGTTAGGTTGCTAACCATCTAGGGCACCTGAAAAACGTGTTTAAACACCAAACCCACCACGTTTAGGTACCGAGAATACCCGTGCAAATCTCGCGACACCAGGATGAGGGGCGACTTTGTGGCTCTGTAGCCACTGCGCATCTCACTGCGCAGGTATGATTTTTGTGCAAATGGGTTGCTAACTACGTAGGGCATCAACAAAATGTGTTCAAACAAGTAACTAACTACATAAAGGTAGCAAAAAAACGCGTGCAAACCTCGGGACACCAGGATGAGGCGGCCAGTTTTGCTGTTCTATAGCCGTATATCGCCATATTGCACGGTATACTTTGCGGCTCTGTTGCCATGGCGCACCACGGTGTGCGAATGTCATTTTTTGCAGTTAGGTTGCTAACCATCTGGGGCACCTGAAAAACGTGTTTAAACACCAAACTCACCAAGTTTAGGTACCGAGAATACCCGTGCAAATCTCGGGACACCAGGATGAGGGGCGATTTTGTGGCTCTGTAGCCACTGCGCATCTCACTGCGCAGGTATGATGTTTGTGCAAATGGGTTGCTTACTACGTAGGGCATCGACAAAATGTGTTCAAACAAGTAACTAACTACATTAAGGTAGCAAAAAACGCGTGCAAACCTCGGGACACCAGGATGAGGCGGCCAGTTTTGCTGTTCTATAGCCGTATATAGCCATATTGCACGGTATATTTTGCGGCTCTGTTGCCATGGCGCACCTCGGTGTGCGAATGTGATTTTTGCAGTTAGGTTGCTAACCATCTAGGGCACCTGAAAAACGTGTTTAAACACCAAACCCACCACGTTTAGGTACCGAGAATACCCGTGCAAATCTCGGGACACCAGGATGAGGGGCGACTTTGTGGCTCTGTAGCCACTGCGCATCTCATTGCGCAGGTATGATTTTTATGCAAATGGATTGCTAACTACGTAGGGCATCGACAAAATGTGTTCAAACAAGTAACTAACTACATTAAGGTAGCAAAAAACGCGTGCAAATTTCGGGACACCAGGATGAGGCGGCCAGTTTTGCTGTTCTATAGCCGTATATAGCCATATTGCACGGTCTTTTTTGCGGCTCTGTTGCCATGGCGCACCTCGGTGTGCGAATGTGATTTTTTGCAGTTAGGTTGCTAACCATCTAGGGCACCTGAAAAACGTGTTTAAACACCAAACCCATCACGTTTAGGTACAGAGAATACCCGTGAACATCTCGGGACACCAGGATGAGGGGCGACTTTGTTGCTCTGTAGCCACTGCGCATCTCACTGCGCAGGTATGGTTTTTGTGCAAATGGGTTCCGCGTCATCCTGGTGTCCCGAGGTTTTCACGCGTTTTTTGCTACCTTAATGTAGTAAGTTACTTGTTTGAACACATTTTGTCGATGCCCTACGTAGTTAGCAACCCATTTGCACAAAAATCATACCTGCGCAGTGAGATGCGCAGAGGCTACAGTGCCACAAAATCGCCCCTCATCCTGGTGTCCCGAGATTTGCACGGGTATTCTCGGTACCTAAACGTGGTGGATTTGGTGTATAAACACGTTTTTCAGGTGCCCTAGATGGTTAGCAACCTAACTGCAAAAAATCACATTCGCACACCGAGGTGCGCCATGGCAACAGAGCCGCAAAGTATACCGTGCAATATGGCTATATACGGCTATAGAACAGCAAAACTGGCCGCCTCATCCTGGTGTCCCGAGGTTTGCACGCGTTTTTTGCCTCCCTTATGTAGTTAGTTACTTGTTTGAACACATTTAGTCGATGCTCTACGTAGTTAGCAACCCATTTGCACAAAAATCATACCTGCGCAGTGAGATGCGCAGTGGCTACAGAGCCACAAAGTCGTCCCTCATCCTGGTGTCCCGAGATTTGCACGGGTATTCTCTGTACCTAAACGTGATGGGTTTGGTGTTTAAACACGTTTTTCAGGTGCCCTACATGGTTAGCAACCTAACTGCAAAAAATCACATTCGCACACCGAGGTGCGCCATGGCAACAGAGCCGCAAAAAAGACCGTGCAATATGGCTATATACGGCTATAGAACAGCAAAACTGGCCGCCTCATCCTGGTGTCCCGAGGTTTGCACGCGTTTTTTGCTACCTTAATGTAGTTAGTTACTTGTTTGAACACATTTTGTCGATGCCCTACGTAGTTAGCAACCCATTTGCACAAAAATCATACCTGCGCAGTGAGATGCGCAGTGGCTACAGAGCCACAAAGTCGCCCCTCATCCTGGTGTCCCGAGATTTGCACGGGTATTCTCGGTACCTAAACGTGGTAGGTTTTGTGTTTAAACACGTTTTTAAGGTGCCCTAGATGGTTAGCAACCTAACTGCAAAAAATCACATTCGCACACCGAGGTGCGCCATGGCAACAGAGCCGCAAAAAAGACCGTGAAATATGGCTATATACGGCTATAGAACAGCAAAACTGGCCGCCTCATCCTGGTGTCCCGAGGTTTGCACGCGTTTTTTGCTACCTTAATGTAGTTAGTTACTTGTTTGAACACATTTTGTCGATGCCATACGTAGTTAGCAACCCATTACATATATAATGAATGCTATGTCTCTATCCATTAGACTGTGTCTTTTATTTTTACAGATTTCCTCATCCAGTCTCATTATCCGGAATGTTAGAAATGGCGACTGGTTATCTTCCTATCAATCAAAATTGAGAGAGATTTGTACACCAGTCTAATGCTGTATATGAAGATATGCAGAGAGAATCTAATTAACTGTTGATGAAACTTGCTAACATATTTTAAAGAGAGCACACACTTAAGACTGTGTTATGAGAGTTTTTCAGCCACCTCCTCATAGCAAGTTTAAGAAAAAAAAGCCCTCAAAAACATTCATTTCTCAACACGAGCATTACTCAAACATTTAGCTTGCCTACAATTTTCAATACCTAATTTTTCTTCTCTTCTCAAAATGTCGTTTTTTAGTCTAGCGCTGGTAATATATTATGTCACGTCTATCCACTTGAAAGTCCCCGACATTTTAAACAATTTATACCCATACTGGGATAAGTTATGCACCCAAAAAACTTTCGAAGTCTCAAGTTTCAAGTTTATAAATTACTGACCTGCATTAGATATGCAGTTGATTATACAAACGTTGGATTATGCACAGACTAGAGGTTTCATTAAATTTTGTATAAATGTTATTTAAATACTCGGGTATTAAGGTTACATTGCGTGAGAAATCAGATTAAGTCAGCGACCCTAGGTCGACAGACACCCGCCACAAACGCCTTTAAAGCATTTAGGCCGACTTCAAATTTGTTAAAATTGAATAAAACGTGATTCGTCTCAAATTAAAGTCATGTTATGCAAGAAAAAATCCTCGAAACATTGAAATCATTGAATCTATAGTGAGGCCATATTGCATTTGTTTATTGTGTCAATGTCTGCTTGCGAAGTGGCTAGTTTTTTTTCTGATCTTTGCAGTAAATCATCACTCTGAGCAGATAATTTTAATGTTATTTGAAAGACCATGCTCTTAGTCGCACTGCGCATATCTATCACTGTACTTTCCTAACCGTGTTAGGTTATCTTGATGCACAATTTTAATGTGTAATCAGGTATTAATTTAATACATATTTTATTCAATGAATAGGATTGGATAACAGGCATATAATGCCTATACACATCCTCTCCATGGTCAAAGTAATACAACATGGTGAGTAAATAAATAAATAAATGAATAAGTAGAAGAAACAAAAGTATACATACATGTAAGTACATGTGTAAACAAAAATCATTATGAAATAATATTATTTTAGGAGTTGATCTGAGTACTACATAAGTAGAAAGTTTTCACTTGATTTACATGTATATGAAAATATAACATAAATGAATAAGAAGACAGAAAAAGAAAAATGGAAAAAAAATGAGTCACTCGAATCTCCTAGAACCATTGATGAATATAGCAACAGCGTTATGTAATTGTTTATTAATAATAAGAGGTCGATTATCGTCTCCATAAAGAAGTAGTTAAGAAGTTATCTCCCTTGTATTAATATTTAAAATTTCGACTACCGTAGAAAAAAGCGTTCGTCTTATAATGGAATATGAAGGACAATGAAATAAAAAGTGCGAAGTATCCTCGCAGTTATCATGACATGAAATACAAAAGGGGTTATCTGCTAAATGGTGGTCAAATAAGTGTTTCCTTAAAGAACTAGCATTGTTTCTTAGTTGGCAGAAAATGATATTTTCGCGTCGATTGCCTAGTGAAAAATACATAGATGGATATGGAATGTTATTGTGAGTTTTAAGCGACGACTTAAATTGTTGTACTGAAACAGATTCTTTAATGGGTCTTTAATCAGGTATTCTGGGAAAACTCCTGCTTTGGAATAATATTCGTCATAATTATCCATGAAAAAAAGTATCATAGAACTCATCTGAGTAAATTCTCATTCATTACTAGCCGTTTTCGTACCCAAAATAATTTGGGTCGAAATGGTCAGGGGCCGAATCCCCAAGATTCGTCCCCAAATATTTTCGTACTCAAAAAAAAACTTGGGTCGAAATGGTCAGGGGCCGAATCCTCAAGATTCGTCCCCAAATATTTTCGTACATGCCCCTGCTACAGTGCATGAGATGATGTTGCTGTAGATGCCCCTGCTACAGTGCATGAGGCTATATTGCTGTAGATGACCCTGCTACAGTGCATGAAGTGATGTTACTGTAGATGCCCCTGCTACAGTGCATGAAGTGATGTTACTGTAGATGCCCCTGCTACAGTGCATGAAGTGATGTTGCAGTAGATGCCCCTGCTACAGTGCATGAAGTGATGTTGCTGTAGATGCCCCTGCTACAGTGCATGAAATGATGTTGCTGTAAATGCCCCTGCTACAGTGCCTGAGGTGATGTAACTGTAGATGCCCCTGCTACAGTGCATGAGGCGATGTTGCTGTAGATGCCCCTGCTACAGTGCATGAGGTGATGTTGCTGATGATGCCCCTGCTACAGTACATGTAGTGATGTTGCTGTAGATGCCCCTGCTACAGTGCATGAGGCGATGTTGCTGTAGATGCCCCTACTACAGTGTTTCAGGTTACTGTAGATGCCCCTGCTACAGTGCATGAAGTGATGTTATTGTAGATGCCCCTGCTACAGCCAGTATTGAGATGTTACTGTAGATGCCCCTGCTACAGTGCATGGAGTAATGTTGTAGTAGATGCCCCTGCTACAGCCAATATTGAGATGTTACTGTAGATTACCCTGCTACAGTGCATGTGTTGATGTTGCTGTAGATGCCCCTGCTACAGTGCATGAGATGATGTTGCTGTAGATGCCCCTGCTACAGTGCATGAGGTGATGTTGCTGTAGATGCCCCTGCTACAGTCCATGAAGTGATGTTACTGTAGATGCCCCTGCTACAGCGCAAGAGGTGATGTTACTGTAGATGCCCCTGCTACAGTGCATGAGGTGATGTTACTGTAGATGCCCCTGCTACAGTGCATGAAGCGATGTTGCTGTAGATGCCCCGGCTACAGTGCATGAAATAATGTTACTGTAGATGCCCCTGCTACAGTGCATGAGGCGATGTTGCTGTAGATGCCCCTGCTACAGTGCATGAGGCGATGTTGCTGTAGATGCCCCTGCTACAGTGCATGAGGCCATGTTGCTGTAGATGCCCCTGCTACAGTGCATGAGGTGATGTTGCTGTAGATGCCCCTGCTACAGTGCATGAAGGGATGCTGCTGTAGATGCCCCTTCTACAGTGCATGAAATGATGTAGCTGTAGATGCCCCCGCTACAGTGCATGAGGCGATGTTACTGTAGATGCCCCTGCTACAGTGCATGAGGCGATGTTGCTGTAGATGCCTCTGCTACAATGCATGAAGTGATGTTGCTGTTGATGCCCCTGCTACAGTGCATGAGGCAAAGTTGCTGTAGATGCCCCTTCTACGGTGCTTGAGGTTACTGTAGATGCCCCTGCTACAGTGCATGAAGTGATGTTACTGTAGATCCCCCTGCTACAGTGCATGAAGTGATGTTGCTGTATATGCCCCTGTTACAGTGCATGAGGCAATATAATTTGGGTCGAAATGGTCAGGGGCCGAATCCCCAAGATTCGTCCCCTAATATTTACGTACTCAAAAAAAACTTGGGTCGAAATGGTGTGGGGCCGAATCCCCAAGATTCGTCCCCTAATATTTTCGTACTCAAAAAAAAAACACACTGGTGACGGCTGTATATATTGATGCGCATTCCGGAATGCCCTTACGAGAAAATTTGTTTCATGCTACTTAACAATGACCTACAGTCAGGAAATACACTTAAATGAACAGGCACATTTTGGACATATCACTGTATATGCAAACTTGTCCGAGCTGAAATTTTTGTACCGTGTTTAATGCTTTTGATAATAATTCATATTTATGGTCGGTGCTTAGAAACTATGAACCTTCGTAGATTGAAGAGTTATATGTGTAGTATTTAATGGTGTGGTAAGAGTTCCATCTGAGTGTTAGTATTTTTGTGTGTCACATAGTCATGATTCTACATGCCGTGGTCTACAAACTGTGGTTGTATCCCCTGTGTGAAATTTACGCAGTAATTTGTACTGATCTAGCACTGAATTATTTTGACAGACACTCGTCCTCCACAATTAGGACTATGTAAACATTGTGGAATCCAAAGTTTAAACTTACTTGTTCATCATATTGGTGCTTGTAAATACTTTGACTCTATGAGACAGATGCTAGTGTTAGACTTTAAATTGCAATCACAAGAATCACTAACAAATGACTTTCTATCTCGTCTCAGAGATCGGAGAACTAAGTAATAACTATACATTTATTAGAGCTACGTGCAAATTTGTGCATAAAACTTTCTTACAATTATAATATGTTTAACATAAACCTTCATACGATATAGTTAATTCGCAGCAATGAAGGCTTTCTTTTTATACATACATGTATAAGTAAAATTGGAAAAAAGTGATTTGTTCTGCAGAATAATCAATAGTTACTCTGTGACTCATAAGTACTGGTGCTCTGAAACATTACTGCTTTGAATAACATCCTATTTCATATTATTTTGTCTAAGTATTAGTTATGTATATGTTTGTCACATTATTTGTACCTAATATATGTTCACCTTATTATCATATCATAAATGTATAATTCTATGTCTATGTATAAATCACCATAGGGTGGAAATAAACTGTATATCGGCTAAGCCAAGATAAAGGGTACCTCTTCAGTCTCACATAGGCCAATTTTCAGACCCCATCAGAGTGCAGATTCTTTTAAAGTAATATACAGACATGTCTATTAGGCACTAATTTCCAAAAGATCTTGGATGTAATATGTAGAATAAAAAAGTTAAGAACGGTTGAATAGATGTACCCAAGGGGCCTACGGACTCTACATGGTAATTTATATCACCACACGAAAAATTAGAAAGATGTATATTTTTTATAAAAAAATTGTTATTTAGTTTTATAAACAAGTACTTTGAAATTTTGAAGAGAATCCACGCCCACTCTCTCCTTGTCTGCAACATTTACCGAGGTCAAAAGTGAAAATACCCCAAAATACACAGGAAATATTAAGTTTCAATTTACATATAGATGAGAAAAAAGAAACGAAACTGATTTTTTTATATTTGAATGTATTCGAAGATGTAGACAACACATTTAGAACATGTTTGATATGAATAATATGGTTTTGCTGACCCTTAAAAAGAAAATTATATAATTGGAAACTAGGGCTACGGACTCTACACGGTAATTCATATCACCTCTAGAAAAAATTAGATAGACGTATATTTCTTATATATGATTTATAATAAGTTTGACATTTATGTATTTATCAATTTAGAAGTGAATCTACACTGACTCTCATTGTTTGCAACATTTACCAGGGTCAAAAGCGCAAATACCCAAAATACACAGGGAATGTAAAGTTTCAATTTACATCTAAATGAGAAAAAAGAAACAAACTGATTTTTTACATTTGTAAAAGTATTCGAAGATGTAGACAACACATGTAGAACAAGTTTGTTATGAATGAAAATATGTTTCTTGACCAAATAAAGAAAATCATAAAATGGAATTATCAGGGGCTACGGACTCTACATACTGACTTGATTGCATTTAGTAGATTGAAGAAAGTAGTTTAATGTAAATTGACCTGTGGAATAATATTCTTTTGATACAGTATTAATTTTCTGACTTTTGAAAAAAATGAGCAATAATATGAAGAAACAATTCCTTTACTTTACTTGAGAAAACACGAAAAATATATGTTTTTAGTAACATAAAATGTCAAAACAAAACAAAGTCCTGAATTTTCAACTTGTTTCTATGTATATTTCAACAACAAAAATCTATCAAATCAATTATCTCTATACATATATAAGTTTGGGAGTAAAAATACATAAGAATGAATTATGTGAAAATTAACATGGGGCTACGGACTCTACACCACACCAGTATCTGTTTCTATCACATATTTAAAGCTGTTTTGTTTTGTTTTAAGTGTAATTATCCTTTAAAAAACAATAAACTTCAACTTACAAACACTACAAACATATTTTTAAGTATCTTCTAAAATGTCTAATGTATCAGTTTGACCATTAAAGAAATCTATCAGAAAATTTATAAATTACGTCAAATTTAACATTATTTTCAACAGAATGAAGATTGTCAAGACATACAGTATTTAGATGCATAGCTAGTCAGCACAAGTACGAAACTAAGAAAATTAGAAAAGTTTTATAATTTTCCTGTGTGAAAAAAGATATTAATATATCAGGGGCTACGGACTCTACAGGGCTACGGACAGCACTTATTTGTCTTTAGATTTGTTTTGTTCTTCTTCTGATTTAATTCCTTTCCTGCATTACCTACATGGCACAACAAAAAACAGAAAACGTAATAAAACAGCAGCTATGTTTCTTTATATTAAGTCAGCACACAGTTTAAAACAGGGGCTACGGACTCTACATAAAATTTACAATGTTCAGTAGTTATTTTCCAAAAAGAAAATGCATATGCTCTAAAAACTTCATTTTAGTTAGATAAAAATAATTATAAATTGGAATAGTAAAAAGGTGATACAAGTGAAATAAAGCAGTAACATTGTTTTAAAGTCTATCAAAGATGGTAACGTAAAACTCTAACTTGCGTTACAAGGGTACATGTTTACTATTTCATGAATATTTTCTTAAATATTGATTATAAATAAAATTCGTAAAAAATACCGTATACCTGTATGTCAGTCAGAGATAGAAAACACATCAAAATATTTGTAACCAACAAACACTTTTCAAAACAACTGATGAAAAAAGAACAAAGCCTCAGTGAGACTCAAAAACAGTGTAAAAACAGGGTTTTTAGGGAATATAATCCTAAATAATTCAAAAAATGGTAATGGAACATATATAAAACTATACATCATCAGAAAGCTCTCAAGATAACGTGTTGGAAAAAAATACTCTTTATTTAATTTAAAATGAACTTTTCAGAATATTTCAATGTAACATTGGCAAAATCAAAAGGTCCCATTTATCTTGGCTTAGCCGATATATATAACCATATAAATGTAAAGCAAAAAAAACAACAACAAAACATATGAAGTTAGGAACAGCCTTGCATTGTGTATTTATTTTTATATTATTTATATAATATATGAGTATTTGTACATTATATATTAGTATAGTAATATACATTTGTATATTACAAACGAATAATAATGTTTACTAGTAAATACATCACTGAACAAATGTCAACATATACAACGTGATTTATCGTATTTTGTACATATAAGATGTTTGTAAATGTGTTTTAAAACTTTTTATACAGAATTTCATAATAATAAGCTTATACAACTTATCAGTAAAGTTCAAAAACATCTTAAGACTAACGATATGTATATACATGTATAATCAATAGCAATAAGAACGATTCATTCGAAAGTTTGATGTACAAATAAGATGTATAATAAGCATTGTTTTTTTCGCAATGATGAAGTAAATGGAGATATTTAATCATATATAATATTTAGTTGTAACATATAAAGTAAACTTTATGTTTTCTTTGATTCTTTCAACCAAACATACATTATTTATAATTAAAAAATATAAACTTGTTTTACATAACAAACATCATGGTAGGAGTGGTCTATAAGAAGTACATAATATACGTGAGAATCAATATACAATGTATATGTACAAATTGCAAAACCTTTTATAACAAATACAGCATATTATTTGTACATGTTCCATAAATAGTCATACACATGTACATGTATGAATAGTCATATTCTAATATCAAATATTAATGATAATATCTTATGAACAAATAAACAGGTGTACTTTTAATATCATTCTACATATGTGGTGGACTCACCCAGTTAAAACCGGACATTTTGTGTCTGGAACCTTGTGCCCATTTGTCCTGCTTCAGGCAAAATTAGCACCACTAATGTTGGGCCTCAATTTATAGACTGATAAAAAAATTAATACTTTAATGAGTTCATTAGTTTAGTACAAGTATACAGTTGGAAAACTAACTTAATAATACAAAGATTGAACAAATACAATGTAAAGCAGCCTTATGTTTAACAAATATACTTCAAATTATTATTTGACGAGTATGTCTAGTTTAGTCATACTGATATTTCCTGGACGTTGAATTAGAATTTTATATCTGGCAGTTATTAAATTGTATACATATGTTTAACTTGTTCAATACAACTAGTATTACATTATATGATACATAGTAAATAGATTGGTATCTAGAGTCCATCATTATTTTTAAAACATATAATGTTCATGTAAAACACAAACTAAACATGATTCCGTATTAACATATGAAATTATAAACTAACAAACAATAGCTAATTTCAGATAGATCACATAAGATCGATGAGTCCATCTCTTGACAAATAGTATTTGAGGAGATTAATAAATTTTGGTTCAAACAACTCTCTCATCTCTTATGTTGATGACACACTTTTCTCAAATAATTTACACAAAACATCCTCACTTTAATACAATGCTTCTGAAAATATATCGATATGTGATAATACATGTACAAATCCAGACAACATAGTGGGAGGGTGATGGTATTCAGCAAATTATTTTACCTATATTAAGACTTCGAATGACTAAAAACTCAGAACACGTGGTTTATATATATGAACTGCCAAACTTGTGTATTACCATATATGGTAAAATAGTGCAAACCATAGATATAAGTACAATCTTACTCTGTACTAATTAAATAGATCCCACCCGGCGAGGTTATATCCTTCCATGAAAATTTGACAATAATGTCGATTTTCCTCCATTGATTAGATAATATGGAGAAGTTTCCGGCCTTATGTAAGGGTAGGTGAGTACTGGTTATAGACAATGGTCTAGGAAAGCTAGGTTAGGTGCGCTGGACGCCGTGAAATGACCTAAATTGTGTTGATACGGCGTAAACTCTAATAAATAAATAAAATAAATAAATAAATAAAATAGATGTAACTAAAAATAACTAGACAAATTTACTAGTCAAACCATATAGGGATGGGAAAGGGCGGGTAACTCTCTATCAAATTTCTTACACAATGCAAAGACTTCGAATGACTAAAACACAAATTGACCGGAGGTGCGTTCAACAATGCGAGCGCTCGGGGCGACATCAAGCGCCCGCGTTCTGAACGCGGGCGCTCGTGCGAGCGCTCGCGTGCGACCGCGATACAGCTCGAGAGGTGTTTCGCTTAGAAATTGTTATATAAATAGCTTTCATTTTATATGAGTTACCTCCCTTTATTTAAAATATTGTTTCATAATGAATGTATACTTGTATATCGTAAAGAAAAAAGCTTATATATATAACAAAACTCAGGCAAATGTGACTTCATATGCAAATTAATTTTCTTTTTTTACTTATTCAAACATGTTTTGCCAGACGGCTCATCAGTGATTACTTACTAGTTAATATATTATTATTATTATTTCTATTTAAATTATGTTGTTTTACATTTAAATACAATACCCACCAAAAGTGTGGAGTCATTTTCACTTTGCAGGCCTACTAGCTCTAATTTGCTTTCGTCTAAAATTTTAAAACTAATTATTTAAAAAAATTACTTTTAATTTTTGTTTATCACTTAACTTATAACTGAGTCTACAAAAAATAGCAAATAAAATACATTATAGAAAATTACACAATTACAGCAAATTGTATCACTGTGATTTACGTTTGATAAAAATGTGAAAGATCTCGTGTATCAGCAGAAATAATCCCCAACCCGCTTTTTTAAATAATGTGTTGTTTGACGTCATCTTGGATTTCACAGCGAGCGCTCGCAGTCGTTCAGTAGCCTAACAATTCACGAGGCGGGCGCTCGCTCGAGCGCTCGCATTTTTGAACACACCTCAGCTATATATATGGTGTGTAATCACACAAACTTCGTGTTTATACAACACATAACACACTACTGATATGGTTTATTGAACATAGGATAAATACATTTAGTTTTTATTATTAATATGTTGCGTTATTCTGCTAACAGTGAATAAAGTGGTTGTGGTTCGAAAAAAATCCGTCCTCTTAAATAGACAGATCTAGAAATAAAATCATTACAATTTCATACTTTGAAATAATGAAAGAAACAACCATCCCCTTAGCTGCAGAACGTCCGAGAAATCAAGATCCTGGACGCCATGCTTGTTTCACAACTCCCTGTCTCGAAGTATTCGATTCAAGAACATGTTTTGCACAAGTTCCTTACATCCAATCAAACACACCCCATCGATTAAATTCTAGTAACATAAGCTTAAATTGAATGAACTATGGAAAATTTGATGTTTCGCTACATTCATTTTGCGAAGGAAAATGTTTCCCATTGAAATGAAAATTTATAGCCAAATACCGGTAGGTTAAATTCGTACCGCGGTACGTATTGCCGCAGTTGCGTATTGCAATATACCGGTATACCGGTATATCGTGACAGCCCTAGTAGCTTAATTTATTGAAAAGGAAAATTGAGCAAGATTATACGACGTTGGACTGGTAATCATTCAAGAGGAATTTACTCAATAAATGCAAATAATTTATACATTGCACAATAATGATTAAAGCAGTAAAGTCATAAGATATAAATACCGTAAGTATAGTGCATTCATTCATCTATATATTTTCACCAAACTCTCAGACTTGACATATCTTTGATGGTACGCAGAGAAAAGAGAATATAAAAGTTACATATGAAAAAAAGTTATAGTAAACGTAAGAAAATAGATAGGACAAGAATAATAACAGATGAAAGACCGTTCTATGCAGAAAAGTGGTTTCCAGTTACTTTTCACCTCGACCCAGACTAGACCATTTAGGCTTCTGGGTGGTACCAGGGCGCGGTGCCCGCTGACATAGCTCAAGTCCTTTGTCTGGAAGCTAATTCGTTACTGAGAAGGGATCCCCTTTTAAAGGTCAAGTTGGAAAGCTCACTCTAAGTCTTAAAGGATGACATAAGAATGAGCCTCAGCAACTGCAGCTGGTAAAACATTCCATAGAGGGATACTGCGTGAAAAAAAGCTGTATTTACTGCTGTCAGTACATGTTGCACTTGGACATATTTTCATCTATTTATGATAGCACAATAAGGTAATGTGAATTATACCTTGTCTCCATTGTTTTTTTTCATTGGGTTTAAATCACATCAAATACATACATGTCACTTATTTTTTTCTTGAGCAAGAAATTTTATACTACTAGCTTTGCTTATACTGTATGACCAGGATCTTGTTTCACAATTGAGCTAAAATAAATTAAGATCCACCATATTGAAATTAAAATTGGAAATAAAAATACAAAACAAAGATAATTACATAAATATTTTATAGTAAAATAGATTTCATCCGGAATTCTAATACATGTATATTGATTTTTACCCGAAGTACAATAAAACATATACCTTTACAATTAAATATATGTCCAAAGAACAATAGGTTCAAAATTATAACACATATGATATAAGTCAGTGTTGCGTAAAAATGTACCTTGTCAATGCAGTGGGTGGTGCAAAACCCAATAATTGTCTTCCAGATTACATCTAATGTTTTGATACATATATATGAGTTATAATTATAACATCATCACATGTTCTTTTTTATATCACAATATGTAAATAGAGGCCAAAAATATAAACCCTAGCACTTAATGCATATTCGAAAATGCAGACTTTAACATAAACAAAACAAAATATTCGTCAGTATTGGAATAAGATATTTTTAATTCAACATGTGAGCTCAGAAAACGAAATTTGTACTCTTAAATATTTTTTCTTAGCTCTCTCTTTGAAATGAAATAGATCTTTAACCAAAGTAGACAATTATCTCCAATTAAAATCTTCCTTGTAAAAAACAAACAGTCACGGTATCAAAAAGTCACAAAAATGACGATATCTAATCCTACAATATCACGTCATTTTTTGTCCAATGTCTAATAATTTCATTAAGAAGTTTAGTAAAATGAGTTTTGCAAGAGTTCCATAGTCCACACTTAAGACTAGGCTTCACACGATCAAAAGTTTGAGTGCCCATGTCCGTTATATTGCACATTTCGCTTTGAATGTCATTTCCGGAAATGACGTCACACGTTTCAATAGGCTCACTGGTCGCCATATTGTTTATCTCATTGTTAACTGTATTAATATCTTCAACAATAAACTCCGTATCTTGATCTTGATTTTCTGTTTCGAAATCCTCATCCAGAGTTCCAAACATTAATGAACACTTACCATTAATGTTTACAACTTTAAATGGAAGATATTCTTCGTCATAATCGTCAGCTGATTCAATATGGCCGCCATTTTGAATATTTGAATCAGAGTGGTTTGTTTCATCATCAGTAACATTATCACGACTAATAATTTGCTCAGTAGCATAAATATTTTCACATTTTGATGTGTCACAATGGTCAGGGCCATTGGCATTCATAGTTTCATTTATTTTATTGATGACATAAGTCTCAG
This sequence comes from Mactra quadrangularis, assembly GCA_025267735.1. Lineage (NCBI taxonomy): Eukaryota > Metazoa > Mollusca > Bivalvia > Venerida > Mactridae > Mactra > Mactra quadrangularis. Next base: position 163,904 of record CM046295.1, read on the forward strand.
TTTTATCAACATTTTCTTCATCAGGTTCATCATTGGTATCCACACGAACACCATTTATAACCTTAAAACCTGGATTAAAACCATCATCGATAAGTTCACCTGCCATATACTTTTCCACATGTTCACAAAACACGTCGTAATCCAGATTACTACCAAACTCGGGAGACATAGGGTCTTCTAAATTTGGATGATGCATTAGAAACAGTAAACCGTGTACCACACCTTCTAGACCGAAAGTAGAAACCCAAGTTGAGTGATCTAGTAAATTTAGACAAACGTTCATACGATGAGAATCTTCTTCTGGATCAATGTTCTCTGTGTTGTCAATATTTGGGTGGAATATTTCTGTCGTACACCAAACAGTTGGTGGTGACTCTGGGTAGTCGTCATGCAGTGTGATCTGTAATTAAACAAACGACAAACAAATTAGGTCAACGACAGAATTAGGGATTAAACGATGATCGAGTATAATCGAAAATCGATCGTTTGCAGGAGAATCGGCGACAATCGATTACAAATATATAATAATCGATTGTCGCTAGTTTTTGGTAGTTTATTTCCATTATATATATTCACTGCCGCCGCCGCGCAGGGCTCGGCCGCGAGGGCGATAATGTCGCATTGTGTGTTACTATATCGCCCTGTCAAAACACCAAGGATAAGTCCACTTCGCCGAGTATTTCCGATTTCGGGATTGAATAATATCGTGAGGACGTCAATTATTGATTACGCTCCGCCTAGTTTACACCCACAGCAAATCAGAGCGTCGTTTCTCAACATCGAAAGTCGATTAGCCAATCAGGATCGACGGTTTAATGATCTATCAGACTCCAGTAAAACGTTGTCTTAGGCAGTTTTATGACCGTGACTAGCTAATTATGTTTATGACACGTCGGCGAGGATTAAATAACACGCTTGACCCACTAATTGTACCCCTAACTTAAACAATACAATGTGCAGTCGGCCATGCGAAAGGGTTGAGGCTTACGGAAGCGAGGTTTTCACATGTTCCCAAAACAATGCTAGCATACCATTTCCCCCTCGTAAAATCATTTGCCGCGTATTTTGTCAAAATAAGAAAAAGTTTAATTTTAAGTGTTTAGTCTGAAAACGACACATGTAAAATGAACCTTTGTTCGAAAATACGTACGTTCGATGGCGAGAATAAATGACAAAAAGTGTTACTAAAAATAGATTCGTTTTGTCATGGACACTATCCATGCGCTCGCTATTTTTGACTATGGTAACCAGTTCACACATTAATCGATACGCTTATCACTCAATTAGCAAAGCAGTCAAGTTTTAGTTTACAAACAATTCCATTTGTCTCATATTGGGTACGAAACGGATTAAGTTAATTTCCGTTAACAGTCCGTTCTTTCACTACTAGTCGAATATTACGAGAGTACACTATATAATGATATATTGTGGCTATTAAATGCAGAAATTAAAACCCAGTTCATTTCACAATGATTTCTCAATTACACAATTGATCAGATCATATATTTAACCTGAAAAAAGGCGATGGACTCGTGAAGCATTCGTCCTCGATAACTTTCGTACCCGGGTCCGATCGTTATATTTTTTGAGTGAAAAAAAATCAAATTTAAGCAAAGTTAAATATGTACAAAAAATACAAATTAAACCAAATATGATCACTTATATTCTTGAATTGATAAATACTTCACTGTAGCAGTGAAGACTGATACACAATAATAATTATTAGGTAAAATTGCATTTTAATCTTTGAAATGATTTCAATACGATTATTAGCTAATGAAGGCACAAAGTCACTGAAAGATGCTTTCATTTGCATAGTGCAAAAAGATTAAATGAATTCAAGATACAATTAACAACAAGTCACATAATTTTATTACTTTGACCAGCATATAATAAACAATATACTGGAAAAGAAATACATCAGCGAATCTATAGTGATCAATAGGTTATAGTTCAATGAAATTTGGTGTTCTAGTAGAACAAAAGTATTTCAAACAAATGATGGCTGTTATAAACTGTTATAGTCAAGTCAAGTCAAGTCAAAATATTTTATTGGCATAAACAATATGTTCATCGCCAAGAAAAACTCTGGCAGTATTTTTTACAAATAACATATATACAATATTAAATATAAAAGAAAAGCATGCACAATTAATATACTATGTATGACAAAACACTTACTGATTACATGTAAAATTAAACAGGATGTAAGATATATTGTTCATTAATGTCATACATTTAAAAAAAACATGAATTATGAATACACTGTAAACAAATATGTTGAACACATTGAATAAATACAAGAATGAAGCAATGTTATCCCAAACATGATAGTTCACCTTATAGTATGAGTGGTAGGAAGTGGCAAACCTTAACCCTCATGTGTAGCTTACTAATTAGTTGTAATATTGCATTTATACAATTATCTGTCACCAATTCTATTGATGTGCTCATTTTTACTGTTATTGTTAATGTTTCGATTATATAATCGAAGATTGATCGAAAAGGGTTGTCCGATTATTTCCGATGATCGATTATGATTTTTTTCCGATTATGAAACCCTAGACAGAATGACTGCAATACGAAGATGGCGAGTCCTGCTGGAAGAAGATGGACTGATCGAATTAGAGTTATAATTGCATATAATTGCATATAAAATATGGATGAACAAAGGGTTAAGTTTCTTTCATCATTTACGGTAGAATGTGGTGTTATTCGATAAAATGAAACAATTAAAAAAATGTTTTCATACTGTGAAAACTATAATCTTTTATTTTCATTATCAAAATGACGTCATCTTAAACGATAAATGACTATAATAAAGAACAGAACACAGCTGTAAGCTTGAAAGAAACAGAATATTCGTCAATTTTGTACCTATGTGGCGGTAATAAGATGATCTGTTCGTCTCACAGATCTGCATAATTCTGTCTATTAAAACAGTGACAATAAAAATCAAAGCGCTAAAGGCACTGGAGTTGTTCGACAGAGAAAACATGTTGTGCTTCGGTCACTTAATGTGCTCAAAATTGTGACAAAATATGTAGAATAAGATTTCGTTTCTTGAAACATAGACTTGAGCTTTCGTTGTATGAAATGTATCTTCAAAATGGTGCCATTGGTACTTGTAAACTATACATGAAAATCCAATTTTAATTCGATTATCAAAAATACCGATATCCCAATGTTCAGGTAAATCTAATTTAGAAATTGATTATGTAAATGCATACTCCTATAATTGCACAGGTATAATTACCAAAGAGGAGTACAGGGAAATACAATTGAATGTTCATACAAATTAATTGGATATGTTACTAATATGTATATATGGAAAAGTATTCCTGTAGTTATAAGCCAGCATATTTTACAATTTAATCATGATTTTATCTTAAAAAAAAAACCAAAAAACATACAACGGTTTTATATTCAAGTATACGCCGCACTACTTCCTGCGCGTTGTTGTTGTGCGATATGAGTTAAGCGTCTGAGCCAAGATATGTTTTGTCGTCTACGTACAGAATGAGAGATCAATGCGTCACGCCCTTTCAAATTGGGGTTCACCACAGGGAATCTTCGAACAATTAATGAAAACTCTGTATATCATAGGTTTAAAGAGTTGAGCCCCGTCGTGTACCTCAAAAAGTAGAATCAGTAGTAAGGTTGCTACACCGATTTCTCAAATTGGCGTATATAGTTGTTCGACAAGCGAACAACTAAAAATAGTAAAACAATAAAAACAGTTAGATAATGCCATTTATATACAAGTTTTTACCTACCATGAAATCAAATTTTCCATTCTTGTAAACACCATCATTTGGGATAATAGTTAAAGTGAATACATTCAAATCACCTTCCCAATTAACGTTGTTGATTGTCGCCTGATTATTTGATATCCTGACAACGTTTTTCATCAGACGATGAAGTTCCTTCAAAGATGGCGCCATTTTTATAAATCAGTTCGATTAAGTTTTTGAACAGTTCTGTCGTTTTTTTTCAAATATCAATAAATTCACGAGAAAATCGTGACTATATGCTCTTCACGTACGCATAAAATAGTCAAATTTCTTAAAAAAATAGTTTGCCTTACGCACGTGAATTAACACTGTTAATGTATAAAAAAGAACTGCATTTATATCCGTTCTTTTCGTTTATGACCACAGAATATTTAAGAAATTTCCAATGTAAGCCGATATCTTAGCTATATTAATGTATGAAGTCACGGTAAAAATAAAACTTGGCCAAACTACATGGTATCTATATTATTAGTTCAAGTTTATTTGCAACCGTTGTGAAATATAGATCGTACATGTATATACTACGGTACAGGCTTTAACAAGCTACGGGTTTCAGATCATTTCTATTTTTAGAATTATGTAAGTTCTATTTATAGACCGCACGTTTCGTCATTATTTAATCAAAGTACTGTAAACACAGTATGATCGATCTTCGTAATAATGCCTACATAATCATAGGTGTTATATTGTATACTATACATCACCGGCACCATCACTGGCACCAGAGTCTATATCTTATTATCATAAAATAATGCGTACGTCCCTATATATAGTTCTCTGTGCAAACATAAATGTACACTACCTAATATACGTAAATATCATAATGAAAGTATTAAGTATAGTTATAACTCGTAAACGGTAATGTATACGGGACCGATTTTTAATTGTGTTTGTTGACAAAATATTGTATGTATGCGTATTTAACGAGTGTGAGGACTCTGATGTCAGTGCTATACATGTATGGTATGGTATGTAGAAGTCGTACAGGTGAGATTTTTAATTTGGTGCATCAATCTTACGAAAAAGAAATGTCTAAGTGTCAGTTTTCGGGTGAATGACCATTTTCGGGAATTGTCAGCATCATCGATTAAAGAAAAGAATATTCTAAACAGTTACTGTCACTCATAAGGATGTATTAATATATTCAGAAATATTCTTTTATTATCTATATAAAAACAAGTGAGTAATATCTACTCACTTATTCATTGAAACACACGTACGAATAATTAATTAAATCATGTAATTCCCCATAAACCACAGGCGGATCCAGCGGATCCAGCGGGGGGTGGTCAGGGGGTCTGGACGCCCCTAGACTTTGGAAAATGTACTTGCCCATTAGTGTATGTCTTAACTTTAAGTCATTTTTTAGTAGCATAAAGCATTTTTTTCGGGGCTCAACATAAATTTAATGGTTATGTAGTTTTTATTATCAATATGTATGTTGGTTTGTTTTTGCAAAATGTGTATAATGTGGTTGTGGTTCGAGGTTCGGACCCCCCTCCCCCCCTAGAAAAGTTCGAACCACCTCTAGAAAAGTTCGGACCCCCCAGAAAAAATCCTGGATCCGCCCTAGTAAACGGATGAATCCAAAGTACAATAACATGTCATGAAAACTTACAAATTTGATTTCATGGTACAGGTCGTTCATGTTCATTTCATTTCTTTGAATGTGTACATATCATAATGAAATTATTGTAATATTCTTTTGTCGTGAACTTTGTAGATATGTTTGTAATATTTAGATTTTGTTGTGTAGCTCTCCAATATTGGAGGGAAAAAAAGTTTCAATGCGTATATAAACGTAGCCAGTTTATTAAAACCAATATTTTAGGATTAATATCTTTTGTGTGATAGTTTAGTTAGTTTACACTAATTTATTGACACATTATAACCCATATACTATATATGATATTTACAGTAGTCGTACAATAATATAAGACTAATACTTGGTATGGACACGTGTTTATTCTCTAAACTAGATAACTGAACTATGACTGTTGTTTGGCAACCCTCTGAACGACACGGTGGTCAGTCAACCTATCCGTCCATCCTCCATAACTCCTCCCCCCCCTCTCTCTCTCTCCCCCCCCCCCTCTCTCGTCTCTCCCTCCTCTCTCTCTCTCTCGTCTCTCTCTCTCTCTCTCGTCATCTCTCTCTTCTTCTTCTCCTCTCTATCTCTCTCTCTCCTCTCTCTCTCTCTCTCCTCCCACCTCTCTACCCGTCTCTTCTTCCCCTTTTCTCCTCACTTTCTACTCTCTCTCACTCTATATTCCCCCTCCATCCTCCCTCTCCCTCTCCCTTTTTCCTTACTCTCTCTCTCCCCTCCCCTCTCTCTCTCTCTCCCTCTCTCTCTCGCCCCTGTCTCTCCCCTTTTTTCTCTCTCACTATCTCCCTTGCATGTTCGGTCTTTTTTGCATTTCGGTGCTTCTCGGTCTTATTGTAGTTTTGCAAAATGTAGCGTAGCAGTTTGCTTTAAAACATGATATGAAATAAAATACAACAAAATATAATATTAAATGCACCATCATATAATTTAGGCTAATCAAAACAATAAAATATTTCTACTGACTGTAGAAAAACATTTTCTTATCATGTACATGTATGGAAAATAATATATAAATACTGATCAGATTGTAAACTTTGATGAACCAATATATCATGTCTCTTTGACTGCATGGTCATATAGTCTAGACGTGCACTCCAAGTGTGGATGAAGTGCACTTAATGTGCATTAGTGTAAAAACTTACGTGTGAATTAACTGAACACTGTACTTGTTTCTTTAAAACAAATTTGGCGTCTTTTAGCAACAGTCTTTTATTTAAATCTGAGTTATTAAGTGTACAAAGCTGGCTATTTTTCATATTCAGATAACCCTTGGTCATTTTGCCAAGTTGTATTGTAGCTTATAGACTATATGCAGAAATAAAATATTTGAGGTTTTCCACTGCGTATAAACAAACTTATACCGTCACAAAGAACAATAGGATTAAACCCGTTCGTCGTGCTTCTCTGCAATATAGCGTGTTACAAACTCAATTTGTACCGCCTACGTTCGGACGGTAAACTCCACAAATTTGAGTTTCCGAATTAGGCCTATTAGCAGAATAGCTGGCAATTTTTTTGTAAGTATTGACTTAGCACGTTCATATATATGTAGATCATATTAGCTCCAGAGGCGGATTCAGGGTTTTTTTCTAGGGTGGGGGCCGAACTTTTTCTAGGGGGGTCCAAACTTTCCAACCAAAACCATATTATGCACATTTTGCAGAAAAATGCAACATATTTATAATAGAAACTACATAACCATTAAATCTATGTTAAGCACCGAGAAAAAATGCTTCATGCTACTTAAAAATGGCTTATAGTCAAGAAATACACTTATGGACAGGTACACTTTGCAAATTCCAGAGGGTCCGGACCCTCCTGACCCCCGCTAGATCCGCCTATGGGCACTACTTGCCGGCGAGTTATTCGCCCGGCCCTTCAACTTATTGTATTACTGCCACTTCTGATATTCGAAGTATTTCTTCGTAGATGATCGCCGTTATTTTCCGAATGATATAAAATGTTGAATGTGGCGTAAAGCAACGTACATTGCCGGCACTGAATAGTTATAAAAACCAAACAACCAAAAATCGATTTTTAACTCAAAAGCATTTAGTGGAGAAATAACACAAATGTATTTTGTATAATAACTGAATGTAAAGCAGTATATTTGATCAACATGAAAACTCATCATTATTCAAAGTGCTGCGTCCTAAAATCAATTTATACTTCACGACAAAAACTACGACTTAGCACTTTTGAATGTCGTTTGCTTAAGAAAATGTATAATAAACCCCAACACTTATTCTCAAATAGATAGTTTAAGATTTTTATTTTGTCTGGATTTTGGCAAACGCAGTTTCATACCCAAGTATTTGTGTTAGATGGAACCGATCATTTTTAGTGACATGGTATCATTTTTTTTGGAATAAAACAGAGTGTACAATGGAAATCTTAGTGCGTTATACTTTTTCTTGAAAAAGAAAAAAACGAAATCACGATGTTATTATTGGTGCTTCGTCCAGATGAGAACTACGCAATAATTGGTCGACTTAAAGGTCATCTGATCATGACCTCCTGTGCAATGTTGGGAGATTCTATGACAGCGATTTATAGGACATATGTTTAATACGTAAATTAGCCACGTTAGATATTCACGTGCTCTATACTTTTTGTGTGTTGTATAACAAACTATATATTCAATAGTGAATCGATTTAAAACGTTGACAAGATCACTGTGAGTGAAATGATTAAACTGTTTAAAATCTTTAACATGGATACACTTTATGTATAAATGATAGAGCTGTTAATGCGGTGAGTTGTGTGTTCTTTAAGGATATTTACTGTGAACTAATTTAAGGGTTCTAGGACTTATAAATCGACAAAACTGGCTTAGTGTCCTTGTTAACTGTGTCTTCAAATAATTCATGGACATAATTATAGAGTCCATTACGGAATATATTAATTAAGGATAGACGATATTTATTAAGGATGGAAAATAACAATTAAGGATGGTATTTATTAAATAAAGATTAGATTAATTTTTTGTGCCATCATTGTATATCAATGTTTTGAAATTTGTCGTAATTTATAGTAATTTTGTTGTAGGTTTGCAATCCTGGTTTAAATTGTTTGGGTTTAATCTAAATGTTAAAACAGCTCCACCTCGAGCACATACGTCTACTGACCGAGGGTTCGTAGGCTCAATTCCCAAACAGGGCATACTTTCATAGAATCTGGTCTTGAACAATTTCTACGACCATTCGCCCTAATACTACCAATTCTAAATTATATAAGTCAGTTGTCAGTCACTGACGAAAGTATGTGCTCATTGACTTGTTAACAGCAAAATCAAAAGATATAGCCTTTCCAGGAACGTTGAGTAGGTTGACTGACCGTCGTAATATGATCATACAATGTGTTGCTACAGCGTTAACCCTCCCCCCCCCCCCCTAAAAAATTTGAAGCGGGCAAATTGATCCGCGCAAGTTGTACGAATAGATTAAATTTTATGTATTTACTGACATAAGGGCCCGGTTTCACGAACGGTCTCATAACTTAAATAAATTTAAGATTGTCTTAAATATTTTGGCCGTAACTATGAGTATCTTATAAAATATTTTAAGTGGATTTCACGAAGCCTTTCTTGCATAAGTATAAATTTAGGGTTGATATAAGCGACCCAAACTTAAATCAATAAAATTACCTGAGTACTAAATGTCCCACTCGTTGTATTGATGGACTCTATAGCGTAAACGGTTAGACTCTTGCGCTTGAAACATTGCTTTTATCTGGCATAGGGTCGACACGTGAAAGTTGATTTTTTTTCACTTTTGGTCCATTCTTTTTTAGGTTTGTCAATCATTTGTGTTTTCCTATAATGCACAATTATCTTCCCTTCATTTCATTGTTGTACTTGTAAAGTTTAGTATTTTCGAAATTACAATATTGTGCATCAGCGAAGATTGAATAATTAGTGAAAAGTAGGTAATTAGTAGAGGATATTAGGGTATGCACTGTAGCTATAAGATTCATACGAAGTCTCATATCTTTCGGGCTATCATAAAAGTTTGGAGACGAGCGTTATTTAATTTGAATAACAAACACTGCAAAATTGCATTGCAAACTATGATGCCTGTCTTGGCTAACTTAAAAAATGTGGTATCTCAAATGTATAACTAGTATGTGATAAAAGAACTTTTTGCTAAATATTTTGTTGACAACTTTTTGAAGGGGTGTAAATGTTCTAGGCAGTTACTCAAAAGCATCACTTGAATTGTAGCGCACGGATCAGTCAGTAATTGCCTGTTTGCTAAAGTGACAACAATTCCTACATTAAACAGTTCGAAAATCGCTTAAAAAGCTTTTGACGAATGATGTTCGCCTTACAATATGCTTTACATGCTCTCACTGTCGTACAATAGGTTTGGCATTCAATGTTTGCCTGGACAGTGTGTTTAACATGCATTGCACTGACAGTATGGTGGTAAGGTATGGTATGGTGCATTATCTATGTTTTAAAATGGGTCGACCTTCATACTGACATCTGAAAATATTGAACTTTTTATATTACAAAGTATTGTTAAATCTACCGGCTATGAATCTTAAATAAAGACATAAAGAATGAATTTGGCATACTTAATAAATAATACGTCATGCCTCGTAAACAAAAATCTGAATATAGGTGTAAAAATTTATACGAAAAAGGCAACAAAGTCTCACTTATTGTTGTTTACATGTATTTAGATTTAGGGGATAATGAAAGAATTAAATTAAGGTATGATTTCAATGTATTTTAATACGATAATAGTAATTATTATAAAACACCTTCGGATTACGTTGTGATTTGGTGACGAATGTGTATAAAAATTAGAATTAATGGATTGATAAAACTAATTAATGAAGTTTCTGTTGGAATAATTGTCATCTCTAAAATCTTAACAGAATGACGATCGATCTAGATATTAAAGTATTTAGTCGTTTTAATCTGATTGTTTTTATTATTTATATAATAATACAGAAACTCAACTCCGCCAACACTTCAGTGTTAAAGTAGTGCAGAAACTGTCATACCCCGTCTTATACGTGAGGGGACGAATAAGTTCAACGATGAAATGAATCGTAGCTGGTGAAAATCTGTAACTCTGATATATTCTATCTTCTTACATACTTCCTAAACCACACTAAGTGTCCCTTCGTCGGAATTCCCGTCGTCTAGGGACTATATAGCCAGTCAAACATAAATTTAGAGGAACATTAACCATTTAGTTTACATTTAAGTAATGTTTACATACGGTTTAATCTACCCCGTCACTCGATTAAATTTTTGCTCATAACTTAGACTATTTAAGAACGGATTAAAGTGTAAAATGTTTGTGAAACGCACTTTAACTTAAAAATGCTAAAAATAGAAAATTTAAGGTTAATCTAGAAAATTAAGATAGGATTGCGTTCGTGAAACCGGACCAAGATGTCGACATTTATCAATTTTAAAACTTAACTTGACCGTTTAAAATGATAGATACACATGTTTGTAAATACCAACCAGTTAAGTAAAGATAGCAACCAATCGATACTAAAATAAATGAACAAATATTTTGACATTTTGTTACATTGCATTCCATTGAAACCAAGGGCGTAACTCTGTCTAGTTAGCCCGAGCGTCCTACTATAACTTGTTTTAATTGATTGATTTGTGGATTTTATAAGAGTTTGCCCACTTAATCACTCGGAACACCTCGACAATTCATTGATTGAATAATTATTATATTCATAGCGAATGGCCGAGGAGTTCCGAATGCCAGTCAACATAGGCGGATCCAGCGGGGCGGGGGGGGGGTCAGGGGGGTCCGGACCCAATTTCCAAAATGTACCTGTCATTAAGTGTATTTCTTGATTGTAAGTCATTTTTAAGTAGCATGAAACAAATTTTCTGGATGCTTAACATAGATTTAATGGCAATTTAGTTTTATTATAAATATGTTGCGTTATTCTGCAAACAGTGTATAATGTGGCTGCGGTTCGAAAGTTTGGACACCCGTCCCCCTTAGAAAAAGGTCTGACCCTCCCCCCTAGAAAAAATTCTGAACCCGCCCCTAATTCAATAAGGATGCATTATGTGCTTCCCTCAGAACGTTGCTCTAATCCCTGATGACTTGTGGATTTAAAAGGGTCAATATTGAAAATAAGTCACTAGTATTATAGTTTAAAACGGGCATACCTTTATTATTTCCTTGCCCTTTTATTGACATGGAATAGCTCGAACATGCATGTTTACTGGCTGTAAGCGTAATTTGCAAGAAGAAACACGTGATTTTGGTAAAAACGCCCGGGAAAGCAATGAGGCTCAGTGAAACCCACGGTGGCAAAAGCACGTGACTCTAACGACAGAAATGTTATGGTATCAAGAAGAAAGCAGTGAACAATTCGCCTTGACTAAGCTCTTAAACTGTGAGTCGGTGCGGATTGTCAAGGCTATTATCTTCTGGAACCAGACTATTTATGATATCATAGTCACGTGACGGTGGTATAGCAACCGTGAAACCTAATAGAAGCTCACTCGTTGAAATGATAGATCTTACATAAAACAAATAAATACTTTACATGTTTCCCCGCAGTATCATCGGTTTTCAATACATCTAAACATTTCATTCTAAAATAATTTTAAAGAGCGTTTATTTACACATTACATTTGTATTGTTTTTTTTCTTAGAAGTAGGTGAGAGTAAACTAATCTCCCCTTGAATATGTGTATTTGCGAGGCATGCTAAGTTTTCAACAATTGGAATAAAAATCGATGTTTATTTAAAAAAAAATTGAACTAAATGAACGACTTACAATTTGAAAAAAAAATATGTTTGTCACTTCGAAATGATTCTTGCTGAATTATAAAGAACTGTTTTGTATCGGTATGAATGATCATGGTGCGTTTATTGTGACTTGTATATAATGTTTCTCCAAATGTATAGGCTGACTTGCCTTAAAATATATAAAAAACTAATTTTCTGTCAGACAATTACAGACACTGACATATACTTTTAAAGTATCAAGAAGTAATCATAATCAATGAGCGCAAAGCTTTAAAGCCAAATACCCTGATATACACTGCTCTTCAAACGTTTCTTCACATATTCACAATTTATATTGTACTAAATTAAAGTAGCGTGCTGGGATTTGGAATCTCATGTCCCTAAGACGGTACAGGTTTGAATCCCACCCGGGAAGGTTATACCCTTCCATGAAAATTTGACAATAATGTCAATTTTCCTCCATTGATACGATATATGGAGAAGATTCCGGTCTTGTGAAAGGGTAGGTGAGTACTGGTTATAGACAAGGGTCCAGGGAAGCTAGGTTAGGTGCGCTGGATGCCGTAAAATGACCTAAATTGTGCTGACACAGCGTTAAACCCAATAAAAAAGTAAATAGAATTTCAAAAATGTACAAACAGTGTATTGTTAAATGATAAATTTTTGTTTTGTGAAATCAGCACATTTTTCATATGGATCTGATATAACAAACATATTTCAAACTTAATATTGATTCATTTAGATACTTAGACATGAGTTTTAGAGGCTACAAGATAACTTTTGCTGCAAAATTAAATGTACAGAAATTCCGTTTTCATTACTTAAAAAAATGTTTAAAGTGAATAATGAAACTTGATAATGATGCTTCAAACTTGAACATGGAAGTACATTGTAATTACAATTCAATTAATTGTACTGTAAAGGAACTTTTGAAGGGCAGTGTATGATTAAAAAGTAAACAAGAAAAACGCACGGTATAGAAATTATGGAACACGTTTCAACATTTTATAAAGAAAAATTATCGATCCGTTTCTTATGATTAAGTAGCATTAAATAATTTTGTTTACATGTAAATAAAAACTTTGATTCATGAATAAAATGTTTGTATAAATACACCAGGATAAGTAAACCAATTAAAACTTTAAATGCAGTGAGACCTCGCTACCTCGACCAGTTTAATAACCCATTTGATGACAGCTTCCTTTAATGGTGACCTCAGCGTACCGGACAGAGTTAACAATCAGGGGTCCGTATTATAAAGCGTCTTGAGACAAATTTTAATCGTAAATTCTTCTATGTTGCATTGTTAAATTATCGTAAGATGATTGGTGATGTGCTGCCCAGTTGTTCCAGCACTTTTTATTGGCTCCAACGAACAAAGCCGTGTCTATCCGATTGAAAGATTAGCATAATCTCATGCGGATTTCTTGGTCAATATCGTTATAATGTCGAGATAATAACCATTCACAGTTCCATGACGTTTCTTAATTAAGTCTCTAGCAGACTAGATTTGTTTTATGCGGTTTGCGATATTAAGATGTGGTCTTTATTACGAGGTTGTTGTTCTTGGAAAGCGGTCAGAATTAGAAGACGTTCGTTATTGGGTCGTTACGGGGTAGGAAGCCGTGGATGTGACCTGGTCGTAACAAGAAAGTAGCTTTAATTATTGTATTTTGGAGATGGTTGTTTAAAGAGGTGTTACTATATTTAACTGTAATTCATCAGCATTTTAATACGGCTTTATATTTGCGTAGTTATTTAGCATGGATTGCGGCTAATGTATTCCAATTTTTGTACCTAAAATTTTGAATAAATAAAAAAAAGCTCATCGATGTATACAAAATAATTTGAGCGTTTATAAGTTAAGAAATGAATAAAAAATGTCTCCTTAATATGTACGTAGTGAGTTTTTTACTGATTTTACGCGTTGCTTGTGGTTTTTATTTCTTAAAATTGGATTGCAATGTAATATGAGTACATTTTTTATGAAAATTCAACCAATGTTTTATTTTGGATAGAATTGTAAACATTGCGACATTGTGATGTATAAATTTCTTAACAAATATTATTTTTGAATCCAATATACTACTTTTCTAGTACATGTACATAGATTCAACGATAAAACCCGAGGATTTCAACTGAAAGGACCCATTGCGTTCGCAACTAAATGTACTCGACTGATTCCGTTATCTAACAACCTTGACATTGTGCTGAATTAAAAACTTTACTTTAATTCTATTTTTAGCTTATGGTAACTAGGACACCAACAGATGTCGTATCATAGCAACCACGTAGGGCATATTGACGAAACTCGCCGAGTGAGTCGAAAGTATCGAAGAAACGATAATGACATGTCGGACTATCGTGATACGGACACATCTCTACACAGTGTGACAACTTCAGTGAACGCCCCATCTATAATTGAACTCGAGAATTTACGAGAAGTCACGAACAATTCCGAATATCCGCTTAGTTCGTACCGGTCTGAAGCATCAACCAAGGGAAGGAACTCTAGAGTGAGTTCAAGAAAGGGAGATCACTCTAAAATGACGGCACCGACGTATAATCCACACGCCAGCAAGAAATGGTTGAACAGACCGCGGACTAAGGTGTACGTTTCAGTAGTTTTCCTGAAAGTTGGCGAAATTGAGACCATTAAAGAATATTTTGAAGCTGACGTTTACATACAAGCAAAATGGCGGGAACCAGCATTAGACAATAAAAAAGTAAGCCTTTATTTTTCTAGTTTTGCGCATGCGCAAACACTTTAATCACCATCTCATTTTTCCGCATGAGGTATAATTTAAATGATATAATCCCAAGTTTGGAAAGAATTGTATGGATTATATAAGTGAGGCCTTTTCGGAAGACACGCCAATTAATTAATATCGAACTTTAATCTTCTTTATAACCAATTTACATTACGTGATGCCTTATAGTTTGTCTTCACTGACAAACACACACATGATATTTGGTAGAGAACTTTGTTGAAAATCGGGTTAAATCTATATTGGAGTTTCATTTAGTTATACTTAGCCGGAATACTTGACACATACATATGTCGCCGTTAGCCGATCACATGACCGGTGTATACTGAAACAATACCGGCGCTTACAAATCTAGCAGGCGCTATGGAAACCTTTACACAATTGTCAATTGAATCGTTTTAAACGAATTTAAGAGTTCAATGCTACTACAATGTATATGTGTTCGGAAAAAATACTCACTTATAAATTTTTCTACCTTTGTTTGTTCTCGGCTTGGTTAAGCCTAGCAGCCGGATATATTCGGCATTTTTCATTTCTAAACGATTTTAATAGTTTTAATGTTTCTATTTAGAAAAATCCATTCCCTAAACATTATTTTTCATTTGTTTGACCTTGGCTTTGTTCCTCACTTTCAATAAATCGTACTTTCGGTTTTTTCAGTGCTTTGATTTTGTAAATCTATGTTATTTACTGTCAAGTTTGTTTCGTATTTTGTTTTTTGCAACAGGAGCTTGTGACAGACTTTGATCAGTATTGGAACCCAGAACTTACGATACAGAATATATTCTCTGACCCTAAAGAAGAACTCTGGCATGACGTCAGATATTCAAAGAAAGGCGAAGCCTATATTTACGAAATGCGTAGAGTTAAAGGAAAGTTTAATGAAACTATGGAGCTGAACGATTTTCCATTCGACGTACAGGTAATTTTTGCATCTTTTTTTTTACAAAAAAATGTTTGAGGAAACTTTTAATCTTACGACCCAATCATAAACATCCAAATTTTTGACGTAACGTCATGTCTTGTTTTCATTGTTAGTTTCTCGATACAGAAGTTGCCTCTAAACCGTTAGAAATTAATTTCACGTCATAGGTACTATGTGGGTTACGGTTATATTTAACGCCGTAGCAACTCGATCCTATGGAAAGCCAGAGTACACCCCCGACGTCGTTGTTATTTTCCCTATATAAATGCATTGGAAAATAACTCCGTCGAATCTGTCAACATCGACGTTGATTTTAATACAAGGCGCCGACGTTATTATTCACGCGACGTAATTATTTAAACTTCATCGTTACTTAAAAAGACGAAATTATCATCAATATCAACAACTTCGTTTCATAAGACGACCGTATCATTTAATTTCAGCGAAGGCTAATATCAACTTCACCGCCTCAATAAATAACAACTTCGCCAGCACAAATACGACGATACTATTAGGTGACGTCGACTGCTCGAGTCGACGTACTTATATCAACAACTTCGTCAGTCCATACGCACATTATACGGTATTATTCAACTGGCGACGGAGTTATTGAAGAATCTATTTTTAGCAACTTTCGAGATTATAATTTCGCCCGATATTATTTCACGAAATTAAACAAGAGCTCCGCTGGGCGGGGCATTATACGCCCGTGTGCAGTCCAAGCTGTGTTCTATCTCATATGAAGTCCCTGTGACCTTTATAAATGACCCCGGGATCTCAGAATAGGTCCCATCCTTAACTGGAGGGCTATTCAAAGCAAAGATTTTGAGAACCTAGGTACAGCCATGGTTGAGTTATCACCGGCACAAAGTTTTCCCATACAAACTTCCAGTGACCTTGACCCTGGGGCCTCAGAACCAAAAGTTCTCACCCTTGACCCAATGAGTATTGATACATCAAATTTGGTGATCTTAGATAAAGTTGGTTGTTGGACAAGGTTTTTCCTCATGATTTCCTTGTGACTTTGACCTTTGACCCAGGGGCCTAAAACCAAAGGGGCATATGCTAGACATTTAGGCTACCCTTAAATAAAATTCGGTGAACCTAGGTACAATCATTATTGAGTTATTGTCCGGAAAATGTTTCAATATAAATTAAGTCCCAGTGACTTTGACTTTTGACCCTGGGTCTCCAAATCAAAAGGGAACATCCTCTACCAAAGAGCTATCAACACATTACTCCTTGACAAATGGGCTGATCCACATAAAATTTGGTTAACCTAGTTACAAGCATTGTTTAGTTATTGTCCTGACACGGTTTTTCCATATGATGCCCCTGTGACCTTGACCTTTGACCCAGGGGTCTCAAAACCAATAGGAAACATCCTTGACACATAGGCTACCCTCACATAAAATTTGGTGAACTTATTCATGTTACTTATTAAATATAGCATTATTTCCATTGTTTGCCATTTTGACTTTATTAACATATTGATTGAACATTTGAAGTCACTGCTTGGAAATTTGATTTGATATCTTCTGGTTGATGGTTTAAACATGACCCAGGGGCCCCAAAACCAATAGGGAACATCCTTGACACATGAGCTACTCTCACATGAAATTTGGTGAACCTAGGTGCAGTCATTGTTGAGTTATTACCCGGACAATGTTTTTCAATATGATGCCCCAGTGACCTTGACCTTTGACCCAGGGGTCTCAAAATCAATAGGGAACCTCCTCCACCCAAGGGCTATCCACACATAAAATTTGAGGAACCTAGGTACATCCTTTCTTGAGTTATCATCCTGACAAGCAATTGTCCACGGACGGATAGACGGACGGACGGACAGACGGACAACATCATAACATAATACGTCCATTTTTTCAAAACGGGCGTATGAAAACGAACGAGATTTGGCGAGAGTCGGGGTCAAGTTTACTGAGGAAGATTTTACTCCTACACATAATTCAAACGATTGACAGTTTACACTGTGCAACGGTAGGTTTCCATACTTAAACGAGCGGGGCTATTTCTCCGAATACGACAATAAAATAACTTCGGTATTAGACCGACGTTATTTCAATAACTTACGCCTGAAAACCGACTATAGAAATGACCTATCGAATTTGTTCATGAAAGCGTCGTCAATCTTAATAACTTCGGCGTCGATTGAACGAAATTAATTTAACAAATCGAAATTGTTTAACCGACGAAGATATTATAGACTTGTGAAATTAGTAGCGTCGGTGCGAAGTTGTTGAATTGAGATATGACGAAGATAATATAGTGTCGTTGAAATAAATACGTCGGTGCTTTAAGACGAAGTTGTTATAAATAGTTTCGTAAATAGTTTTGTCAACATGATAAAAACGACGTCGATGTTAATGGACGGAGTTATTTTCCAATGCATTTATATAGGGAAAATAACAACGACGTCGGGGGTGTACTGTGGCTTTCCATACGATCCATCTATTAATTTCTAAAATATTTCATTGAAATTTCATGACATTGATTTAAAACAGAATCGAGTGCTTATCAATGTTCTCATTTTTGAGTGTCTCGATTCCTAAGGGTGCGTCCAACTACTTGACCACTGCTCCTACTAAAGTGGGATATTAATACCACATGACTTATTTCATTGGTGAATTTTCACCACGTGACATATTTCAGTGTATTCCATTGGTGTATTAATACCACGTGACCAATTTGAGAGTATTTCATTGGTGCATTAACATCACGTGACATATTTCAGTGTATTTCATTGGTGCTATCAACTGAACTGACACAGCAGTATGTTGAATTCGTAGAAGACACAGAAGAACTGAGTTCCATATACGTTGATTGTTTTTCAGACAGTCAGGTGAGTTGTTTTCATGATCATGGGTACAAATTACCCCTCGCCTAATCGCAAAAGTCAGTAGGGCTTACGTTTTAGATGGCTATTCGGGACCTCATAAGTTCTTGAGTTCTTAAGAACTCGCACAACTTATACACTGTTTTATTGGTTGGGTTGAAAGTCGTAGCAACACATTGTATAGATCATAATCACAAAAGTCGGTCAATATACTCAGAGTTCCTGGAAAGGCTTGATATTTAGCTGTTAGCCTGTTACTAGACTCATACGTTGTCAGTGACTGACAACTGTTCTTCATGAATAAGAATCAGTGATAGGGAAAAAATGACTGTGTTCATGACCAAACTCTACGAAAGTAAGGCGAAAGTATATAATTATTATGAATGAAAAACATAACCATTGAAACCGCTGTTATATTTATAGTAAATTGGAGCTTTTAACCATTAAAATGTATCACAAC
This sequence comes from Mactra quadrangularis, assembly GCA_025267735.1. NCBI lineage: Eukaryota > Metazoa > Mollusca > Bivalvia > Venerida > Mactridae > Mactra > Mactra quadrangularis. Next base: position 183,060 of record CM046295.1, read on the forward strand.
AATTAAGATTTTTAACAATGGGATGTAACTAACCTTTCCATGACTTTATCTGTTAACATATTGAAAAAGGTAAACACTTTTTTCCCCACAAAGATGGTGTTGACTAAAAGCACATGAGGGACAAATACATGTACATTAATATTCAAATGCGAAGGTCCTCCAAGAAATAGTCAATTCAACTTAACTGTTCATTTTTTTTTTATTTCAGGAATGGGATCTTCATAATTTCGTTGAATTGGAATCATTCTCAATTTCTTCTCAGTTTACGCATGCGCGAACAAATTTCCCAGGAATCGTTGCGACATGTTGTGTGTCTCGGCGTGCTGGCTTTTTCTCATGGAACATCTTAGTTGTTGTCGTAAGTATATGTTTGTTTTCTATTTATTTATGCTAGGTCCAACGCTGTGTCAACACATTTGGGTTTTTTAACTGCATAAACCTTCTCCGTTGGTATTCGAACCCGTACTTTCCCTCGGGACATTGAATTCGAAATTCCGGTGCGCTACCAACTGTGCTTCCGACCCGGGTTGCGTTTGTACTTTAATTTTGCACTTTATTTTAGTTTATAATTTTATGCTACACATGTAATTTATTTTAGCTCCATAATGAAACAAATTCTTAGAACTTAGATTATTCACTTTCGAGTCCGATTTAAGGTCATCATGTAGCTTGGTAGGATTCTTGCTAAAGGAAACAACGGTGAAGGCTTTGAATTGTATTCGAACGGACGAGGAGCTAGCTATCCAATGATTTCCAGTCCAACACCGTAAACATTCGGCCTCGCCCTATCCGTTTGCTGTGGATCAGTGTGAAATCTCGGTTAAACGTTTTTAACTTGAGATTCATGTAAAGCCCCTACTTAAAATGTTTGCCTATAGCCCTGCAATGTTACAAATTATATGTCCTACTTGTTTACGTATTAAAAACTTACAGGAGGACAATGATGATTGGTGTTGTAAGTTCTACATGATTTCAAACTAGTTTGCAGTTTATTTCGTGTGTATAATCATCAAAAACTAATTTTACGTAACGTTTTCTTTTATTTTTTTCAGAATTTGCTCAGTATTTTTGCCTTCTCGACGTTCGCCGTGAAACCGGAACTGACGCCGAACCGGTTACAACTGTCTTTTATCCTGATGTTGTCCGCCATTAGTTTCCGGTTTGTAGCAAACCAAAATATACCTAAAGTGTCATATTTAACTCTTCTGGTAAGGGCAACATGTTTGTTTATAACCAAGGAATATCTAGAGGCAAATGCCCGCACCCATGGTATTGTCATGTCATCATTGTCGGGAGCCTCAATGGAAATGAGAGAGTTATGTCTTTTTGTGTCATCCCCGGTACCAAACAGCCTGACCAATGGCATTACATATACCGTTCACCATTAGTATGCCATGTGTCATGATATTCATTGAATAAAATGTAACCAATTATCTCAACAGAATTCGAGGGGGTCCACCAAGAACAAGGGGTTGTGCTACATATTCGAAAGAAAGCACTGGCTAAACACGTAACTATAACGCAAAGTAGTTTTCGTCCCATAAACACACTAGGCTTTGTAAAAGCATTTTTGTATGTTATATTTGTGACTAAATATTGTTTAGCGATATCATTGATTCATTTTTCTCAAGAAAGACAATAATCATCGCCTAAAGTAGTAAACAATCATGGATTTGTTTACTTCAACATCGGTCAAAGCATTTTGTTTTGGTCATGTGACCCAAATGTAGTTCCAAAATGGCGTCTAAATGTAAAGACGTCCGAAGTTATACATAGTAAATGGCCGAAGAGTTCCGAATGTTGTTTCCATTTTTAGGATAGATATCTGCTGACGACTCTAATCTTTGTCGCTGCCGTCACGTTCTGGCATGCAGTTGTATCAAGATTTCAGTATGACGTAAAACTACAGAATGACATTGATTTCTGGGCTTTTGTGATTCTAGCTGTTGGATATTTCTGTTTTCAAGTTGTATTTGTTGTATGGATGATTATCAAGGTAAATTTATCTAGCGTGTTATTTCCTTAAATTCAAATATCTTGAAATGAGTTATTTCTCTTTATTTTGAAATATTTGGAAAATAGTTATTTCCCTTTATTTCAATACCTCACACAATGTCTACTTCCTTTTGATTTTTATAATTCGCTTTAAGGTAACTTCCCTTGTTTTAATTTTTTCATAAAGATTAACTCGTCCTTAAATATCTCATAAAGATTTGCACACTATGTTATTTATACTTATTTGAAAGCAAATAGCGAGTTTTTAGTTTTTAAATAACCACAAAGGTAAATTCTAATTAAAGTTTTATAAATAAAAAATCATTTCCGTCGACACAGTATTTTTTTTAACTTTTGTATTGATTGTCCTTACAGAAGCGACGCAAAGTCAAACAGATTCAAACCCGTGAGAAGAAATACGAAGTAAGTATCAAGCACAGTTAAAATCGGCTCCAAAGACCACCTTGGCTTATGGTGATTTTTTCCAGTTGCTTTGAAAAACAATGGAAATGTCCCATATATTAAAACAATTAAACGTAAATACTACGTGCATTAATTTTGGTTGTCGTAATACTGAACATGGCTGTATGCTATTGTGTATTATATACTTGAAGTGGGTTCCTGGGTGACAGGTCCCAAGTTATACTTCCAATGCTTGCGCCAAGTGGTAAACTCCAATATTTTGAGTTTCAGTTAAGAGGGTACGTTGGTTCGTTAATTGGTAAAAAGGAAAGGTAAATTACTAGGAAATGTATTAAAAAAGGAGCTTGGCAGATACTCACTGACCGTTTTATACATAGCGTTTTCTTCGCGACTAGTGCCAAGTTTAACTTTAAATAAGACTTGTAAAAAGATCATGTTAATTTTTTAAATTTATTTCAGTACAAAGCGAAAGGCATACTTGGTGACATGTGGGGCCATTTAAGGAAGGAATTAACAGGAGCTTCAGCTTTTATGGGATTCACTGAAAAACCTAGTGTCCATAACAGACCAAGATAGACTTATTTCGGATAGCACTTTTTCGGACATTTAATCAGAATTTATGAATATGTAGATTTATCCTCACACAAAATCAAGTCGACTTAATATAAGTCTTTCACCCAAACTTTGTCGTCATGACCCCAAACTAACATAGACGCTATATTTTAGCCATGACGCAACCATTCATTTCAAAAGAGATCGAACAAGTTCAGCGTTGTGTAATATACAGTATACCGTATAACGTCTAATGGCGGCTAATTGTCCGTGTTCAATAATTAATATATTTTTTCGTCTGAATATCTGTGTTAAGATCCTGTGTAAGAATTACTTTTTTGCATATTCTGTCGTGTATCTTCGATTTTACAACAAATAGTTTGTTGGTATACCATTCGGTCTAACATCCGCACCATAGATTTATAATGGACCTTGTTTATTTATAAATAAAAAATAATACTAGCATGTTAAACAACATGTGTATCATTTTGAAGTTTTATAAGTCTTTGTTGGTGAACCGTTCGGTCTAACATCCGCGCATTAGCTTTATAATTTGACTTTATATACTATATAATAAAGAATAATACAAGAATGTCACAACACACTTGTAATTTATTTACAACAGATTTACGTCATTGATCATGACAATCTATTCATACACATATTTATTGTTTGTCAATTTTAGAAGTGGTATTGAAATGTATTATCAGTATTTTTAGCCTCTGTGATATTGTACTATATTTTTATCATTTTTTTTTATAAACTTTGTTTTTGTAGATGTATATATATTATATACTGCATGTATTGTAATAATCAAGTAAAATAACGCCGTACTGTGTTGGTTATTTTCCTCATGGTTGACCGTTCGTTTTGGTCATTTATCATAGTTGTCCAATGGATTTTTTTCACACAAAAGATACACTTAACACAGTGAGTAATGGCTTCAAAATATCATGCTTTGTGAATACCATATTTACTCACTAGACAAATACTGGATTGAAACACATTGAAAAATATAAAAACACACATTAAAGTTGTAACTAAAGTACATTAGTATATCATACAATTGGAAGGAAAGACCTTTAGAAAACACAAGTCTAATGTAAGAAACTGTTTGTGTAAATTGAAACAAAATCACACTACTGAACAATCCAAAGGGTCCAGTAGTTATTACTCGCTAAAAGTCCGAGAAAAAATAAACAATGATTTAACATTTTGATAATACGAGGAAGCATACATTGAAAATAGATATCTTATAATATCAATGTGAGTAAAGTTACTATCAGATTTAGAAACACAGCATACCATAATAATTGACCATTTTTAAGATCATTGCTGTCAAAATAAACTCAGTCTTGTTTCTGAACAAATTCAGCAGCCCGCCGTTCCTAAATGGAATAACTTGATCCACAATACGTAAATAATCAGCCACGCAAATTACTCTAGTCTCATGTGACGTCGTTGAGACTTCATCGAGCTGTGGTTGCGAATACAGAGTAATTAGTTCATTCATTCCATATCTATGTAACTCACGTAACAGATTGGGCGTTAAGACAACTAATTGACAATAATATCCATGCCAAAGTCTTTTATCATTTAAGCAAAATCTGGGTGGAACGACTTGAGTGTTTTTTCCTGGCTCAAAACTGACCGACAATTTAGCTGTAAAGTTGTGTCCACCGCTAGTTGTAAAGGTAATATCCTCCGCTGTCAAAGTTTCAAAATTTCTAATGAAATCTATAACAGCGTCTGTATCGCAATCAATTTGAATCGTGTGACTTATGAAAAACTTGTATACATGTAAAGGAAGCTTTTCCTCATCGATGGACGGGAAAGTACTACAAAAGTTACATAAAGTTGACTTGAATTGACTATTGCTCCACGTGAATGCATGATTAACCATTGTCCAATCACTAATGTTTGAATCTTCATTTAGGAGAGTAACTGTCACATAGAAATACACAGCAATACCGGCAATTGGTAACTTTCCTTTCTGGCAAACACCGTTTACTGCTGTCTGGCCTATAGGGCATATGATATTAAGACACGAGTACTGAAATGTAAGAATATTTGGACGATCGTTATGGTAATCATGTTGACTTTGTGGATATATAAATATATTTCGGTAATGCTTTTGTTAATATTTATAAAAGTCGTCAAACTTGCAATGAAATACACTGAAACATACTTATATTTTAATAAACAATTGTTCATGAGATTTTTTTCTTAAAATAAATTGAATTCATGACAGTGATGCAAATTTTTTAATTGCAAATTTGCCAGTTAATTCTTAACTTATTAAACTATATACCGCCATGTTGTATCTATGTATTTATGTTTTTTCACATGTATTTACTATGTAAACTGTGACGAAAATAAAAGATTTGTTCTGTTCTGTTCGGTAAGAGTTCCTTATAAATATACTTTTAATGCAGAAATCAATTAAAATACTACCTAAAATTTGAGAAAAACATTTTCAGTTAAATTCCGCGACTCGTTAAGGCCGATGATATTCCTATTAAGTCAAACCTACAGCGATAGATTCGAATTAACAGAATTTAATAAACAGGTCAGGACAGGAAAATACTACATGATTACAAAATACTAGACGTAGTAACTGTGTTGAGCCACCTTGGATTTCGATTTTTAGAGGGTTCGAATCTCAATAAGGAAACTACAAATTTCTTTGGGCAAGACACTTTCCAGCAATTGTTTCACTCCACTCAGGCTAAGTATTTTCGAGCCAGCTGAGCTCAATTGGTAACACGACTGGCTTATGATTCATTTGTCGTTTGTTGAATACAAGGTCGTGTAATAAGGCCATCTTACATTTTAATTCTGAAATAACTTTTTGATCATTAAATAACTCACTAGCGACAAGGTGTAGGAAAGTTGCAAGCCACTGATGAATTTATTTACTTTGAACCGGTCAAAAGCTTAAATCCAGAGCTTTTAACTTTACAAGAGGGATAAGAAAGTCACCGGTAGTTCCTAAACAAATTTTTCATTTTTTAACGTATTCAACATATAATTAGGTCATAAATATGACGGCCAGCTCTTCCACCTATAGGTTTGCTGGGCACTTTTCTATCGCCAGTACTAAGTTACACTACCACGAGGCCGACAACTCATGTATAGGGTATGACCTACCGCGACTAGGTTCGAAACCGCGATCTACGGATTTGAATTCAGACATGCTAACCACTACGCCACGGCTAAAAATCTTCATAAACCAAACGAAGAAAATATCTACTAACCTTCCCAAACGGATCAACGATTTGGTTATTCAAACAATGTGATGCATCTTTACCATTATCATCACCATTAGCATCATCATCATTATCATCAGTCCAAGCGAACAGTCTAAATAAAGATGGTCCTCCTCTACCGGTATCCACGGCCCCCAAGTCACACCCACTGGTGGCAAAGAGCTCTTGTTGTGGGTTATTACACAAAGCGCAGTAAACATTTCTATATACACGGCCTAACAGTCTGCCACCGTAATATTTGACCAGTTTGAACTTTGATGAGCTGCATAATTGAATTAAGTTGTCGTCCATGAAATCCCACCGTCCTGTCACATTGCAGGAGTCTATAACATCCTCTAAGCATCCATTTAAATTGTCTGGATAATTTTCAGGGCGTAGAGAGAAAACCAGATTATCAGCCACGTGATTGAGGATATCGGAAGGGCTTGGATCGTTGTTGAAAAAATCCAACAATTGATTTGAGTTTACACTGACCGCTGATTTCCATTTTGTGTAGTTATATTCACCATTGCATTCTGCACATCTTTCATTTTTGTAAATTCTGTATGTAGATACGCTGGATACATATCCAGTGGTGTTCCAATTTTCATTAGATTCACAAAGAGCTTTTAAACTTGTATTCGTTCCATTGGGACACTTATGCACAACATAGTACAATCGTCGCAATTCTGCATGCAAATTATGAAAAATTGTACTCTTATCTGAAACTTCATAGAAATCAATTTGATGGACACATTCTTCTTGACCTGGTTCCAGAGTATCACCAATTTCACATGCATCGTCTTGGACACAATTTCCATTGCATACACAGGGTTTGCAATCTCCAGAGTACGTGTAATCATTTTCTGTTACATTAAGTAGACATACGTTGTTAAAATAACATATGTCATCCGCCCAGCAAGTGTAACAAATGAAAGAGAAAATTAAAATCAGAACGTTTTTCATGTTTCTCGATTGCTTTCTTGCGCAAATGACAAAGGCATACCACATGAAGTGATAGTTTTATAGCCTTTAAGACCTGCTGAGTCCATGCATCATGTGCGAACTTAATTAACGAGGTAACAAAACACGGATATATAAAGATTAAATGAGGCAAAATTACTGATGTTTTGTCAACGAGAGGATACTATCACGCCTCAGAAAGAAGGTGTGTTGCGCGCCAAAAAAATGGTTCTCGAATGAAGCTAATATTTATCAAACAATAACACTGTTCAGTTTTTGCAGCTCATTATTACATCAACGCTGAATGATTAATTTTACAAGACTAGTCCATGATTTATGTCTGTATTGCTAATTTTCTGTTTTATATATCAAATTACAACATACCTGCGGTGGAAATGAACAAAAGCATAGAGCACTTCAAAACCAAACGATGGAGATTCGACCGACTTAGTTTATCTATTTTTATGATGCGCAACTTGCTTATTAAAATTATGTTTTACTGGATTGAATGTCGTGTCAACATGCAAAAAGATCATATGCGGCGTCGGGATCATTTGGCGTTCTTTTTCTTGGAATTTCGTCTATAACCATTTTTGACTACCCTTTACAAAGCTGACGACTTTTCCATTTACTTTATTGATGAAAGTGAATAGACATTGGTGAAGATGAATAAAATATTGACATAATGCTCTTGAAAGAGTATAAACAGTCCGTGTGAAGCTTAATCAACCCCTTGGAACTTTTTATTTATTTTATTTATTGGAGTTAACGCCGTATCAACACAATTTAGGTAATTTCACGGCGTTCAGCACACCTAACCTAGCTTTCCTGGACCATTGTCTATAACCAGTACTCACCTACCCTTCCACAAGGCCGGAAACTTCTCCATATTATCTAATCAATTGAGGAAAATTGACATTATTGTCAAACTTTCATGGAAGGGTATAACCTCCCCGGGTGGAATTCGAACCCGCACCCCCTCGGGCACGAGTATCCAAATCCCGGCGCGCTATCAACTGCGCTATCGACCCGGGTACCCCTTGGAACACTAATATGTACAATTTACATCCATGCATAACGTTTTCTTATTCCGCGGGCAAATAGTTACGGCGTTACGTGCATACAGGGCACGGACGGACAATTGTACGTTTTGTGTCAAGGTATGTGGCTGACTATTATTATTTATCTATCCGGTTAAATGTAAGTGTGGAATTTAGCAGCAAATACTGATGCGATGCTGGCAATTTTACCATGGATTATAACAGATTGCTACGAACGCTGACAAGTTAAATCATCGACGTTCCTGATGCGCATGCTCATAAAACTTTGAAAATAAACAGACCGTTTAAAAGTGAAGAATAAGCATATAATAGGATCGATTTGCATGTAACATGTTAACAGTTCTTATTTATTAAATGGTTTAACTTTTGCCCCCTAAATAAAACCGATAAAATCAGCGTAACCTTCATCGTAGTTTCGGCTTAAACCAGATAATGGATATGTACAAAAGTTGTGTGACTTGACAGAGGCCGTTTGAAAATCTACGTGTATTAATTTTAGATTGAGCGCAACACGATATCGTGACTGCGATCTGAAAATGTTATTTCATCTTTACGTAACGAAAAAAGTAGAAATGATTTATTGAAAGGGGGTCGATAAATCAAGCATATAGCTCAGGTGTGCTTTGTTACAGTTTGTTTTATATCTTCGAGTTTTTGTGGCAAACTAACACAAGTTTATTATGGAGTAAAACAGTAAATTGATTATTGTTTTTAGTTAATCATCGGGTGCTCAAGTTTCATATAAGGGTTTTTATGCTTTTGTTCTTAATACGACAAAGACTGAACCAATTCTAAATCATTTTAGAATCTATCTAAAACTGTAAGCGGTATGTAAATCAACACGCAGAAATTGTTTATTGATGTACATGTGTATGAATACACAATAAAGAGAATATTTCATTTATACAACCCGAGCATACATTAATAAAACCATTTTAAGACAAAACCTAATGTGGAAAAAAATAAAAGTCAGCTACTACTAAAAAAAACTTACAATAACTTATTCAGTTTTCATTGTAAGAATCGAAAGAACGTTCAGATGGTTTTCTATTGTTTGTTGTAGAATATATCATAGACACGTTGTTTTATATGCTTATTAAATACCTCGTGCTAAAACACTTGATATTTAATTTTGGCACTTCGAAACGCTTGCCTATGATTTATTCAACTTTGATATATATGCAACTGCAGGTTATTTCTTAAACAGAATATACACACGAGCGTAGATGTATGAAGTAACTAAATCATGAGTGCTTTAACACGAGGGATTTACATTTGTCGGCGCGATATGACCTTTCTGTGTTGGTGCGCCGTAAAACCCAAACAAACAATTTACATTTGCATGATTCATGTCAGGATTATCTCCCATAGCTTATTATTGTGAAAAGAACTTATTCAACAAATCCTGGAACAGTTAAACTTTAAAGCAAAATTCGGATTCAATAGTCCTGTTCACGGTTCCAATATGGTGTAAGCACCGTTCTGCTACTGATTGTAAACTAAACAGTCCATGTTTCCATTGAATCGAAGTTATGAAAACAAATTTAATGTAGAATTGTTTACTTTTTAATTCCCATGGCATTAATTTAGTCAGCAAACACAATTGTCGATCGATACATTAAGGACTATTTGCATTGTCAGCTTTTCTATGAAAAACGGTCATTCTGGTTTACAAACCTGTCCAAGTTGTGACGTCATCTAATTTAAATAAAGATCAATTGACCGATTTTTATGATGGATAAGTCTCGTTTTGCTTGGACTTATTCTGACGCAGGCACTTGCGTTATCGCTCTTTATTTAAATATATCAAATATTGATATTGAAAATATATATCTTGATAACTTCTGGGTACGAGAAATAATTTTATCTCAATTCAATAACTTTTTAGCTCACATGAGCTAGCTAAGGGTGAGCTTTTAGGATCGTTGATTGTCCGGCGTCTGTCGCCCGTCGCCCGTAATCCGTCGTCCGTCGACAATTGTTTGTGAACACTTTAGTGGTTACATTTAAGGCTCAATTCTTTTCAAACTTGGTCAGAATGCTTGTCTAGGAAATTACTCGGATGAGTTCGAACATGGATGAAAAACTAGGTCACAGGAGCTAAAAATAGAAAAACCTCATCACTGTAGTGGCTACTGTTTTGATCGAAATATCCTGGAAAATGGTCTGAAAGATTGTTTTCATAATTTTTGGGTTAAGTTTGAATATGGGTCATCTGGGATCAAAAACTAGGTCACACAGCCCAAATATGAAACAACCTTGTGAACACTCTTTACTGGTCACATTCTTTACTCGATTGTCATCAAACTTGGTGACGTCATCTGCTATATATATAAATATTGAATAAATATACAGCTGTTACAATATACTCCCTCGTTTATAAAAACTAATTGTTCAATTTTACTATGCCAACACATGTATTGAAAAAAACATACATTTTTTTCTAGATATTTACGTAAAATAAAAATAGTTGGATTGAGAAATAACACTGTCTATATTTTATCGTACATGCATGCCAAACAGAATTAACCTTAGCTTGACCTTTATGCAAGAATATATTAAACTCAGTATTTACAGTCTATTTTTGTCTTCGTTTGTAAATCGCGCTTTATCGGAAGCTTTCGGCAAAATACACGTACTAAACAATTAATGTTGTTATCATAAGATTAAATACTTTGAAACTGTGCCATAATATTGCTGACTAATTGTTTTCCCCAAAACTTATGTGTCCAAAATTAAAATTACAATAACATGCCTCTAATTAATAAATTGATTTACAGTCACATCGGTTGTTATAAACACGTGTATAACCGTATTCACGCATACGGAAACTCACGATTTAATGTGAGTGAAGTGTGTAATTATTATAATTAGGTAGTTCATGCTCAGATTAATTTTGTTGGACTATACATGTATATGTAAAACATAAACACTAGCTTGTATACGCTAAGTTGCTAGTTATTTAATTTTGGTTCATCACAGCTCGTACCTAATTGTATCGCACACCAAATATCGACAACTGTATGTTATTCCTTATTCTCGTACCCAGATGTTATCGAGATTTTCGAATCTTGATAACTACTGGGTACGAGAATGGTTGTTTCTGAATTCATTAACATTTTCTATTTTAAGTTTATCTACTGAAAACAAGGTCGATTGGTTGAAGTACATTTGTTTTATGACAGTGTGGGTCTTGTATAGTTCGTATCATTGCGTGTTTGTGTAAACATTAAAATAAACTAATCCATTCCAAAGAGGGTGGAATAAAGGTAGTATTGGCTATAAGTGTGGCCGATAACACCCCTCCCCCCTGTAGTCAATCATGATTGTAATGGTAGAACGCTTAATCATTGCATCAAGAATTTAAAAGCTAATACCATGTAATATTTTATTGCCATCCTGGGCATCCCTCTTGTGGGTTAATTCATTTTACTGTTTTCGCGATATGACCTTTTTGTGTTGGTGCGCCGTAAAACCCAAACAAACAAACAAACATTATTTTACTGTTGACAAACACAAGGTTTTGTACGAAGTGTATAGGTCTATATACCTCATTTACAAATTATAATGGGCTTGTTCAAATGATTAAATACAGTGTAGTCCAATATTGGCTTAAATGGAATCGGCTTATAATTGTTTACAACAAGTTTATTGATTTTTATATGAATTAAATAATTCAGATTTCAGAGTATTGTATATACACCGAATAATGAGAGTAGTATTTCAATGGATTCAATTTTAGTAGAGTAATTTTAATTCAGTATTGCTTGGTGCAGTAATTTTCTGATGGAGTAATTTTTAATGTAGTTATTTTTGATGAGGTAATTTTTGATGAAGTATTGTTTAATGGATTATTTTGGGACGGTTTAATTTTTGATGCAGTTTTATTTTGATTAAATAATAAGGGACCCTTGTCAGTCATTTCCACTTGTATACTCTTCATAAAGGTAGGTCCAATCAGTTGGATTACTCGGATTTTACCCTTACTTTTCAATGTCAATTAATCTTGAATAACTTTTATGTAAATAATTCGATTTGTATGAAAATCAAGCTCAGTATTGTTACGGTAAAGTAAAACTATGTGAATTTCATCACTTCTGTATATATCTTAATTAACAAGGAAGAAATTAAATGAAATATTTTATTATCTTTACAAAGGGATTTTAATCCATTATAAAATCCAAGTATTCCAACTGATAGGACCTACTTACACCAATTGGAATGCTTCTGTAATTATCAAGGAAAGATAACTGACAAAAGTCCCTCATTATACGGATTAATTTTATGCAGTATTTTGTATCGTTTTGAACGATTAATTTTCGACGAAATAAGTTTTTGATGAAGTAATGATGAAGTAATGTTTAAATGCAGTAATACTTTGATGGAATATACATGTATTTTACGGTTAATTTTTAATGCAGCACATTTTAATGAAGTGAATTTTGAGGGATTAATTTATGCTAAAGTAATTATTGATTGAGTAATTTTAAAGAAGTATTTTCTGATGCAGTAATCATTTGAAGGTGCATTTGTGTGATTAATTTATTCAAAGGTAAGGTTTCAGCTAGCTTAAGGTCTTCAGCGAACCTGTGTGTATACTGTTAATGCCGCATCTGATGAAAATCAAAATGTAAAAAAGCGGCTTATAAAGTTTTGGAAGCCAGAACTAGGTTTCAACCATTTATGTTTGCGTTGATTTATTGGACGTTGATATAAAGTATTGCACAACGGACCAGTAGTCAAACAGTCTAGTGGTTTGAGTGTATTAGATATTGATTGTTTCAATGAATAAATGATTACCTAACACAGCAACTGGTCAGTTTCACACCGTTGTCAAACGATTTCCTTTTGTATCTCCTGTATATCAATACATAAATTGAAGGTAATTAATAACTGTAATGAATTACTCGATGAATAATTGAAATTTAATATAGTCCGGTATATAAACTACAAAAATCGACTGAACCGTGCATGGAAGGATGTAGAAAATGTTTTTGCATTTTCTTAAAGCTGAGACACTGTAGTTTACGAAACTGGATGATGCCACTTCGGCACTCTTGGGCAACTCCAAAAATTCAAGATGGCGGACAAAATGGCGGATGAGAGCTGTTTAATGTAATAATAAGTCCATCTTTATCAAAGTCTGATTATTTGAAAAGTAAAATTAGTCTTACATTATCTGCAATTTTATTTCATGCAATTTTGGTAACCTTCGTTTATTCTCCAATCTAAGACGGCGGACAAAATGGCGGATTAAATCTACATTTGTCGGGTACGTCAACTACAATGAGCAGAATCGTACACTGTGGCATATCAAAAAAAGATTAATGCATTTTGTAGTTATAACTCTTTAGTTTTGTTTATAAAACTAGTTGATGCCACACTGGCATCATTGGGCAATGCTATACTGGTATTCTTCGATAAATTCAAGAAACCAAGATGGTGGTCAAAATGAATGATAAGAGCTGGAAATTTAATTCAAGTCACATAAATTGACATATCTCCTCTCTAATGGGTATACAGCAGCATGTTTAGGTTTTTTACATCTCTTGGTGATGGTAAAATTGAATCATTGATACTAGCTTGTCAGTTGACTCGAGAACTAGAAGCAAATTGTTTCTAAGATGGCAATTTAGAGTCACTTTTCTGAAAATCTTTTATTCATTGAACAACATAGGTTGTGATACGATTTTCATATCCTTAGAATAACGACTACTTTTCCATGTATGTTTGCCACTTCAATAATAATCAATATGTACTAAAAAGAGGTTATAAACAAAGAAAAAGGCAAATGTTATTGAAAGTATTGTGTGCATGTTCTATTATCTGTCAAGGTATTCTAAGAGTATATTGATGCCAAAGCAATCGATAGAAATTCTGTTGACATTGTAACACATTTTGATAGTAAATAAGAGACATTGCAATAGGATTTCAAGTATGATCTTGCATGACATCAGATATCGCAACTGAATCATGAGTGTTCTTTCTTTCAACGACTCCATCCATCGATCAAAAAAGGAGAAATATCAAAAGCACATTTCCATCAAAAGTTTGTAGTATAACTTTTTATTTACAAGGATAGAGAGAAATTACGTCGCGAAGATGCAAATTCTATATGCGTATACACTGCTGTTTGAACCAAGTGTCTAGCTCATGATTTAGCAAATAGTGTTACCCTGTGCAAGTAGGTGGTTTTAAGGGATTCATCAATAAGGGACCTAGTCAATTATTTCCCTTGTATACTCTTCAAATGGATAGGTCCAATTAGTTGGATTACTCGGATTTTATCCTTACTTTTCAATGTCAATTTGCCAAAATTAATCTCTTATAACTTTTGGCCATAAGCTAGTACCCACTTGGATACTTTCTAAAGATTATAACCATTATTAGGTTAACTTTACTAGCTATTGCATGTGATGTGGTTCGGATGTTGAGTAAAAATACTCTGTAAACAGTAATTTGTGTCGTCACTTGAACATGTTGCTATCACCATACAAAAACGACCAGAGAAATTGTGCTATCGTTATGTTATATTAGACTGAATCAAACATAAACATTTAAGTACATATTCTAATTTAGTCTAGTTTAGTAAAGTCAGACTGTATCATTGTTTGTGTAATGATAATTATAGAGCTCAGTCAATTAGTTTATCCCTCAGTTTTTGGCACATGATTATTTTGCTATTTAAATGTTTCACTTTATTTTTTACTGCATCGAAGAATTTCATCTAAACGGATTATAGGCTTTTCAAATATCCACACATATTGCAATATTTAACCAAATGATAGCACTTCCCAATGATGCTATAATAAATTGTCTACTGTAAACTGTATATTAACCCCATTTTGTTTTCCCGTTTTCTTTATTTAAACATGGCTTACATTTTGGAAATTAAATTAGTTTGTCCATTCCAATTATTAGTCAAATTTTCATTTCAGTAAATAAGTAACATTATTAATTAACTGCATGATATTGGACTTTAATTTCAAGGCTGATATGGCGTTCACTACGGCATGATAACCAAATACTCGGCCATTATGGAAACACACTGCCTTTAATAAATACCTCGGATATTATGAGATTCAGATATTTTGATTGGTTTCGAAACTCATAATGGCCGAGTTTTCTTATGAAGGCTGTATTTTTTCTTCCACAAAAAGCCGCCATTTTTAATGTTGGTACAATCTGAGTGTTTCTGACAGGGACCCTGTCTGCGACGATGGTGAATTATGTGTTTTCATAATGGCCTGTTATTTGGCTGAAGACAGTCATTATAGCCTGCGGCCGCAGGTTGAAGGCTAATGTGACTGTCTTCAGCCAAATAACTAGGCCATAATGAAAACATTGCATTATTTACATTACATTCATGCTAAAAAATTAGAATTGGTTGAATTTCTTTCGTAACTGTCATCTTGGACTCCACCTTGAATCTTGGGTTGCTAATAGATAATCTGGTGGGATTAACTAGTTCTACAAACTTTAGAGTTTCAAAAAGGTTCAGAAAAAAACATCGAATCTTAAACCCACACGTGTCTGTTTTCGTCCATGTATGTAATATTATATACTAAACTAGTAGATCATATCCGCCATGTTAGCCGCCATTTTGGATTTATAATTGTTTATAATAACTTATAACTTTGTGAAATCAATCGGGTTTTTTTTTAATTTCATGAACTATTCTAAGAGTAAATAAATTTCTACACCACTCAGTCACTTTCTGCCAGTTTGTTGTTTATATACTGGGCTAATAACCTTTATCCGCAATTCTGACGCCAATTTGACCGCCATTTTGAATTTAAAGATTTATGTATGAATAACAAAATTCAACCAACTGGATCTGCAGGTGTTGAAATCACTTTTGTAATTCATTTTAGGAACATTATGTGTAAAAATACATTTTACATATATATTTTAGCCTCTAGCCGCCATCTTGGCCGCCATCTTGGATTTTGGGAGTTGCCCAAGGATGACAAAGTGGCATCAATCGAATTTGTAATCAGTAAGACCATGTCTACCAATTAATTGAATAACATTTTCTACATCCTTTCGTGCAAGGTCATCCTTGGTGTTGGCCGGACTAATAGTACAGAACAGAACAGAATCCTTATCTTGATTTCGTTTTCAACTCAGTTTACAGGTATGAATACATTTTGTTAACATTGCACGTTATTGTACTTTTAATTTTGGACTCATGCGTTTATGGGGAAAACACTATCGTCCGCGATATTGTGGTTTAATTTCTAAGTATTCTTTCTAAAAACAGAATAAGTTCAGTACGTGTGGCTCAGTAGGTAAGAGTGTAGATATTCCTCACTTGTTTTTATATACACTGATGTCCAAAAGTTTCTTTACACATGTTAAATTCTGATGTTTTAGAACATACTTAGATATACTTCACATCTTGTTGTAAGTTTCACTAGTAATATACATTCTAATATGAACCTTCAATTATGTTCTTTTATATCTCCGTTTTTGTAAAATTGTAGTTTTTGTTGAAAACTGGCTTTTATTTTATGATAATTCAACTCTCTACAAAAGTTCAAGAGAAAATATGAGAAAATAAACTTTTGGACCCCAGTGTAGATACATATATAAAACTTCTGAACATACTCATTCCTCCCCGTATTTGACTATTAGACTCTTCATTTGTTAGGCTGATGCGTAAAGTTTATAAAACTCACCTAAATTAAAAACAAGAGAATTGATAGTAATAATTCTAATAAAACGGTTATTGTTATTTAATCAGAACAGTGGTTAAAAGGATATACAGACAAATGACTGTGCCAAAAGTATAGAACCAAGTTTAGTCTTTAAAACAGTATTAAGAACGTAAGAAATCACTTACTAATAACATTAGTCACTTATAACATTCAACTGAACGAATTAAAACATGTGACGTACACATTGTTGAAAACGAAAGTAGGATACTGAGGGAATCACCAAGCTATTTATAGTTTTGTTGTATGTTGTACTTGTTGAAATTAAACATTTTCATAGGTCGCTTCTTGTCTTATCAACATCTTTAGGTGGCAAGGATATCTTTTAATAGAATAATACTAATGTTGCACAATAACAAGCTCTAGTATCTTCTCATCAGTAAATGCATAGTTTAACACTAATCTATTTTAGCCAACTTGACCCACGTGGGTCTAATTAGGAAACACCACAAATATAAAGAGAAAATATATAAATATTTTGCCAAGTAATATATCAGTTTGTCTGTTTCAATCACAATTATAAAAATATAATACAGAACCAAAAAGTTGGAACTGAAAATTTTGCCTTCTAATCCCTTTAATAATAAAATCACAAATTTACAAAATGAACAATTCATCCGCACGGAGTGCCATTTGAAATTATAAATACGTATTTAACTTATTTAAATGCAAAGCCAAGGGGTTAAAGGTCAGAAGTTGTTATAGTTTGGATTAAAAAATCAGAGAAAAATAACAAAGTATTGAATTAAAAATTTTAATAATCTATCGTTGATCTCGGGTGATTTAGGGTATTAAATAAAGTGTATTAAAACATAGTTCGTATATGTAAACAACGCGATCATAAATATGGACTGTTCCATTAAAAATCAATATTTGGGGTGACGCAGAATAACAAATTTTTATAATTAAGTTAGTTTAAACATACATTGTATTTTATTTGACTTATTGTTAAGTACAATTACTATATACATATAGACTATTAATAATCAATGTTTATTTTTAATACTCGAAGGGTCAGTTTAAATCAGTAAAATAATGTATATATGCTTCATTTTATTCACCTTTGCAATGGACAAGTCCATTATTTTCACGTGCATACATAATCATGACCTTGTATATATTCATAGTTTAATGACTTAGTGTATTTAAACGGTATTGTTTGCATTCTTTATTAGATACGCTATTTGGTGAATGGATAACATATAGGACTGAAATCGAAACGTGGTAGGTTGAATTGTTGCTTCATAACATGTTTAAGTTACGTTTTAAAAGCAAGCTTAGCACTAAAATATTTGTATAAATGGATAATAATATGTGTGATATGGGGTGGGTTGTCGACGGGTTGAACTGTCCACAGGTTAAATTGTCCATTGATTGCGTTAGTCCACGGCTTGAGTTGTCAATGGGTTGAGTTGTCCGCTGGTTTAGTTATCAAGAGGTTATATTATCAACTAGCTGAGCTGTCCATGGTTTAAGATCCTTCGGCTTTCATGACGGTACAGGACACCTGGCATTAAGTGGGACCGACCGAATTAGTTACAACAATAAAGTGTGTGTTCTTCTGCAGTTCAACAACATGTTTGCAGTTCATCTGCACAGTTTATGATCTATTGGAGTTGTCTCAGGTCATTTTTTTCTAGTCCGTTTCAAGCGTGGACATCTTTGCAGAATGTGGCCTTTTTATACAGGGTTTGACACCATTTCAACACAATTTTTGTCATATTACAGCGTCCAGTACACCTAACCTAGCTCAGTTTTCTGGACCCTTGTCTATAACCAGTACTCACCTACCCTTTAAAAAGACTGACAACGTCTACATATACCTCAATCAATGGAGGAAAATTGACGTTTATGTCAAATTTTCATGTAAGTGTATAACCACCTCGGATGGGAGTAGAACCCGCGTCCTCCTCGGAACACAAGGAGAATGTGCTCTGATGTCTGCATTTTTGTGCCACAGAAGCATTATGATGATTGCAATCTGATTAAAACCCGATCTAAAATTTTACCGCTCGCATACTCGCTAATTTAGATCTGGCCTTTTCCAAACGGAGGTCACGTTCAGGTGACCTTTTCTCATCAGAATATTCAGGACGAAATTGTTATGAAACGTAACTTGTTTACATCGTCTACGTCACGCAATTTGAAATGAGCCACCCAATCGCAGACTGTGAATAATATCGCTGTTAAATTTGCATGCAAACCTTGGTCTAAAAATAGAAATTACGAAATCAAAATGTGGTTAATAGTGTTTTCGTCTAGATGAAAGCTACGCATTGATTGGTCGACACAAAGTTCATCTCGACGTGACCTTGCATTGACTAAGTAGAGATCCAGTACGACAACGCGAGTAGAACAGGATCTCTGTTTACGGAGATTGTGATGATTGGGAACAACAACAGCTAGAGTTAAAAATTTTATCTTTATTTTCAGTAGACCATGAATGGCGTCATAATGGCTGTCCCAATGAATTACGTCAGTCCTTCTGATGAGTCGCCAAGACGATACCATAAAAAGAAAAGAGGAAAATACCCAAACCTCGTCGATCACCGGGACACCGATAATTCTATTTATAGCACGGGAACCTCAAATGTAACGCCGTCTATCATTGGCTTACAAAATTTGCGGGAAAATGGCTCACACGCTGTTGATATGTACCAGAGGAGTACACAGCCGCGAACAAACAACAAAAATGCAGGCAGACAAAATAATAAAGTGTATGTTTCCGTTGTTTTCATGAAGTTAGGTGAAATTGATACAATTAAAGAATTCTATGAAGCTGATATTAACGTTCAAGCAAGATGGCGGGAACCTCTGCTGGACAGAAGCAAGGTGAGTTGGTGACGTGACATCGGAATCAAATGGTTATCGCTAAACATCGTTTATTCTCGTTTTTTCCCGTAAAAATAACGAATTCATTCGGAACACCTGGATTATTCATTGAATAAATAATCTCGGAAGGATTCATGGGTGGTCCACCAAGAGTATTTGGTTTTTGTTACATGTACATACGCGATGTGAAGCACGTATAGGCTATGCAAAATAGTTCCTTTCGTAAACACAAAATGCTTTGTAAAAGAATTGTGTATGTTATAATATGTGACTTTGAATTGTTTTTGATATCATTGAATTATGTATTTCAAGTCATGCTTTAACCATCGCCCAAACGATCGTGGATGTGTTTACTTCAACATCGGTTACTGCATTTCTTTGGCCATTTGACGCAAAAGTAGTTCCAAAATGGCGTCAAAATATGTTAGAGGTTATTCTTAGTGATAGTCCGAGAATCCGAATGTTGACAAGAGTAATAGCAGTAGAGTACTTGGTCCGACTAAGATATGCCTCTCAGTGGCTTGAATATTTGTCCTTGGATGGTCTTGCTGAATTGTTTTTGTGTAAATTTTATTCAACCGTATATAGCGCATACATTAACCAGCTGGTTTAAATAATTTAAACAAGAACTTAACACATAAAGTTTTTCTTTTTCAGACTCATGTGTCAGATTTTAAACAGTTTTGGAATCCAGAGTTAATCATTCAGAATGGAATGGCAGAACCGAAAGAAAGTAAATGGAATGAAACACGATACAATAACCAAGGAGAGGCCTTTATCTATGAAATGAAAAGGGTTAAAGGGAAGTTTAGTGAAACCATGGAACTGAATGACTTTCCCTTCGACACACAGGTAGGAGTCTTTTAATTGGAGATTTTGTTTTATTTCTAGGTCTTCATGAAAGTTTGAGAGCGGTGTCAGCATTATAGGGTGGACTACAAATTGAATAAACATGAATAAAATAAATTCAAGTTGAATACACTTAAATAGCATAAATAAACTTGAACAACGTAGGCTAATTACAAATTAAATGAACTTATATTTGAATATCATGACTACATTTTGAAAAATTGAATAACATAATGCAAATTGATTGTAATTAAATATATTTGAATAATAACATATTGAATAAACTTAGATATAACTGAATAACGTAAATTTGATTTCATTAAAATAGAATATATTTAAATAACATTACTATAAAATGAATAAATCTGAATAAACTTAAACATAATTGAATAACAAAAATTAAATTTGATTAAAATTGAATTAATTTGAATAACATAACTATAATTTGAATAAATTACTTGAATAAATTTGAATATCTTTTCAGAGTATTTCTGTTATTGTATCCTCTGAACTTCGAGGTCAACAAGTAGAAATAGTTGAAGACCCAGAAGAATTGTGTTCTATAAACATGGATACATTCACCGATGGCCAGGTATTCTTATTTCATATATAGTAGTTGTCCTTACCAAATATACATTCACTCTTGTCCAGCCCACAGATAAATCAAAGTGCTGACAGTGCATATAATACTGCGACAAGAGTTTTCTTTTGTATCTGTCTAGACTCGTCTACCTTCAATCAAAGCGCTGATAGCATATGTACTACAGCGACAAGAGTTTTTTATGATAACATATAACCCACCTAGTATATCTAAGCGCTGATAGTACATACAATACAACACATGCATACTTTTCATAGAAGAAATATTTCGTAAGTACAAAATTTATACTTGGTAAGATCGAAGTAATGTATCGTTTAACAAGTGGCTATGAAATGTTTTTTATTTAAGAATGTCACTTTCGGGGCTTCATGAGTTTGTTTCGTCTTCCAAATATCAAACCGATTGCAAATTACTACTGCAATCTTTACAAAGGATCTCCATAAAAAACATTTCCGTTTCTGTTTGTTTTACAGGAATGGAGTTTGCATAATTTCGTAGAAGTTGAAAAATTAGCGGCGACTTCACATCACCAGCAAGGCAGATCTCATACCGGAGTTAAAGCCACGTGCAAAGTCACGAGACGATCCGGGTACTTTTCTTGGAATATTCTTAGCGTAGTGGTAAGTTTTTGATTCTTTACAATCTATAAAATCGGGGTCTTGGTGTTAAAAAAGGAGCTCAGGATAACGAACCTAAAGTTCACAGGTTCCATCCCTGACAGCGTGAAATTATATATATATCCTTTCATGAAAAATTAATATCATTTTTGCTTCGTAGAATAAGAGTTTTCCTGCTCCTTGTGGAAGGTTAAAGAAGAAATTGTTAAATAGTCAATGACAACGACAGATGCTAAAGTGAGCAGCTGCCGAACATAACTTTACAACATGATTAATGCTGTAGAAAAATGATTATAATGTCGTGAAGAAATTCTTACAGCACCCACCATTGGTCAAAATTTCGTCATCGTCAGGTGTCCGTTTGTAACGAATAATGTGATTGGTCAATTATAACAAATACGTCAGAATTTTTAAAATTTGAATTTCAGAATCTTCTAAGCGTTTTTGCTTTTTCGACGTTTGCAGTAAAGCCTGAATTGACTCCAAATAGATTACAACTGTCATTTATTTTGATGTTATCAGCGATCAGTCTACGGTTTGTGGCCAATCAGAGTATTCCCAAAGTCTCGTATTTAACGCTACTGGTAAGAACGGTTAAATTTTATTCAACTGTTAATGACATTATAATAACCCCTCTGATTTAGATACTCAAGATTTCTAAACTCACTATAAACAATAAAAGTAGGCCTAAGCCGTACAGGTCTATGTTCGGGGATTTGGACAAACATTAGGTATTCAAATCAGCGGGGTTTATGTATTTGTCCATGCTTTTTGGGTGAGTAGGTTGACTGACCGCCGTTATATAACCTTTACAATGTGTTGCTATGGCGTTAAAACCAAACAAAAAAACAAACAATCAATAAATAGTTTTACAAATATACAACGTGACGTCATTTCTTTTCTAAGATTATGTCAAATTTCTTTTAAAATGTATTTTGGATTTGAATAAATAAACTCGGAATGATTCGACCAATGGCACTGGAATTTTGCTGCATACGCAAGGCGATGCACAGGCAAAGCAGTCGACAGTTCACTGTTATACAAAATAGTTCTCGTCGAAAACACATAAAGCTTTATAAAAAAAATTTTTTATAAGTTAAATTGAATCGAGAATTTCAAATTTATGGACTAAATACGAAACATTAGGCTTAGTAACCGCCTTAACGATCTTGAATTTGCTTACTTCAATGCCGGCTAATGCATTTGATTCGGGCATGTTACGCAAATGTAGTTTCAAAATGGCGTCTTAATATGTCCTCGGTTATTTGTAGTAAAAGTCGAGGAGTTCCGAATGTACTGTACCATTTTGTATTAAAGAGGAGAGAATCACGTTTTGTATATTCATGTACATAATTTTCACATTTTTTTTTCAGGATAAATATTTGCTGACGTCATTATTGTTTTGTGCTGTCATCACGTGCTGGCATGCTATCATCTCTAGATTCGACTATGATAAATCATTGCAGAGTGACATGGACTTTGGAGCTTTTATTTTCATGGCTGTTATATTCTTCTTTTTTCAACTTACTTTTGTTATACTTTCCGTTCTTAAAGTAAGTTACGTTACATTAATTTCTAGATACCAACACGTCAATTTCCGAAACACTTTCGATCATTTCCATATTCTTTCCATTCTTAAGGTATGTTACGTTAGAATAATTTTTGTTGTTCCCATTCGTCAATTTCCGAAACACTTCCACCATTTCAATATTCGTAAGGTATGTTACGTTACTATAATTTCCACTGGCACCTTGGAGTCTTTAAATTTGATAAATATACAAACAATTAATATTTTGTCAACAAAAAGCATTTAAATTCGGTCCGCTATATTTTATTGTACTGAACCTTTAAGTGATATTTAGAAATACTTTCTTTTCAAACTACATGTAACCCGGGTCGATAGCGCAGTTGGTAGCGCGCCGGGATTTGCAATCTCGTGCCCGAGGGGGTGCGGATTCGAATCCCACCAGGGAGGTTATACCCTTCCATGAAAAAAACCTTTTTCGTAATGGTTGTAAAAATAAAAAAAGTATTTCAGAATGTCACTTTAGGGGTTCCGTATAAATCTATAAAGTTGAAATTAATTCTATTTGAATCGAGACGTGGAAAGTCAATAAAATCTTCATCACTTTGTATTGTCTTCGTATCGAATTAAAATTGCAATTTGATTCTTATTCATTAAAGGGATAATTGAAGATACCTAATATATTATTTAAACTTCAATTTAATGGCAAATTGTTTGAAGACTAAATCGATATGATCCCACTGATGCAATCAAATCAAATTAAATCAGGGGTGCGGAATTTCAAGTTTTTTCCACTTCATCGCTTTAAAGTCACATTGCTATATATATATTATATTATTTTCAACTTCTCGAGAAAAATCGCTGTCGAGGGTCCAATTGTAATTATCCCACTATTTTTGGAGGAATTCGAAATATTTACATCATTATGACGAGCCGAAAGAACTCTCTAGTAATAACTAATATGTAAAAATTCATATTTTTTGTCACACAAAATTTATCTTTTAACCGTTTTATACTTGGAGATGCAACATTCTGTCCCCTTTTCTTTGAGAATTCTTTATTTCAGTACTGCTCTATCGGAAGTTAGAACAATACTATATTGCTCCATGTTCAGGACATGGAGCAGTTTCTAAAAGATGTTTTATGCTGTAAAAATGTAAGATTGACGAGTAGGTTGACTCAGCGTCGTGATTATATGACCTATACAATTTGTTGCTTGCTACTGTGTTAAACCCATCCAAAAATATGATACACATCCCTGGCACAAATATTTGACTATTTCCAGCGATTGGAAACAACAGCCCATGGGGCTATGGGCGTGTTGACTAGTGTACATTTGATCTGACCCTTACATTTTAAGTTTTATTATTTCTATTTTACAGAGGCGGAGTAATAGTTCAGATATAGCTGAAAGAGAGTTACAATATAGGGTAAGTAAATTTATGCATTTGCAGATATTTTTGATCAATTTAAATGGTTAAAGGGATCCTGACCCTTTAAATTCTCAATGTTCAAAATGATGGCTTTGACCTCGTCCCAGAGATGAGTAAAAATGATACGATTGTAATATGCTCAAACTTGGATTGTCTGTAACAAGTAGGCCAGTTGCAAGTCACTGAAGAAAGTATGTTACGTGATATTCTAAGTACTGATTTATAAGCATGATCCATACAGTTCTAAACCTATCCAGGGACCGTGATCGAGCT
This sequence comes from Mactra quadrangularis, assembly GCA_025267735.1. Taxonomy (NCBI): domain Eukaryota; kingdom Metazoa; phylum Mollusca; class Bivalvia; order Venerida; family Mactridae; genus Mactra; species Mactra quadrangularis. Next base: position 208,149 of record CM046295.1, read on the forward strand.
GGTTGACTTGTAAACGCCATAAGACTCTAAAATGTCAAAAAGGAGCGACATAAAACACCATAAACCAAAACTTAACTGATTGAGACTCTTTCATTCTCGTTCCCAGAGTCTAGTAAGATTCTCAATTCTAGCATTCTCGTTCCCAGAGTCTGGTAAGATTCTCAATTCTAGCATTCTCGTTCCCAGAGTCTGGTAAGATTCTCAATTCTAGCATTCTCGTTTCCAGAGTCTAGTAAGATTCCCAACTCTAGCATTCTCGTTTCCAGAGTCTAGTAAGATTCTCAATGCTAGTATTCTCGTTCCCAGACTCTAGTAAGATTCTCAATACTAGTATTCTCGTTCCCAGAGTCTAGAAAGATTCTAAATTCTAGCATTCTCGTTTCCAGAGTCTAGTAAGATTCTCAATTCTAGCATTCTCGTTCCCAGAGTCTGGTAAGATTCTCAATTCTAGCATTCTCGTTCCCAGAGTCAAATAAGATTCTCAATTCTAGCATTCTCGTTCCCAGAGTCTAGTAAGATTCTCAATTCAAGCATTCTCGTTCCCAGAGTCTGGTAAGATTCCCAATGCTAGCATTCTCGTTTCCAGAGTCTAGTAAGATTCTCAATGCTAGTATTGAGAATCTTTTAAGACTCTTGGAACGAGAATGGACTCTTTCAACTCATTGTTGTTTTTTGTTTTATTTCAGACAAAATCACGAAGATTGTACGAGAATATGTGATGTCATACGTACGTCATTTAGCGTCGTGAAGAGTCATTGCTAAGCTTTCTCAGGTTACACGCAGTATAAATGTAATATATTCAAACCGGAAGTCAGCTGTACGGGTGACACTTCCATCCAAAAACATACAAATATTTTCAACCGTAACATCCAAACAGTGTGTACATAGACAGATTTCGTTTGGTACTGCTCGTATTTTTTCAACAATTATTTGCAAAAACAGTATTTCTTTTTTGTTCTCCGTCAGTGCAGATGGAGAGCCACATATTTTTAGTGCCGGATTTGATATTTTATGTTACTGTTTCGTGTTTTGTATTGAGTGTATTTGAAGATCTAATGAAATCTTAAATCCTATCTATTTGTTTTACATATTTCTATTTATTTTAAACTTTGTTGAAATAAATTGTGTGAAAATATCTTTACATTGATATTTTTGTTTTGTCTTTTATTTGATACAAATTAGAAAAAAATCTGTTGCACAGTTGGTAACACGCTTGGATTTCGAAACCAGTTTCCCAAAGGGGATACTAGTTTATAATCCACCTGTGGCAGTTTACCCTTCCCTGAAAAGTTTACAATAATGTCAAGTTTAAGATATATTGAGATGTTGCTGGCCTTGTCGAAGGATACGTAAGTACTGTTTCTAGACAAAGGTCCAGAAAAGCTACGTTAGGTGCGCTGGCCCTTGTAAAATTACTTAACTTGTGCTAACACAGAAATAATTCAAGTAAAAAGGAACAAAAATCATTAAAACATGTAACAAAGACGCCAAATATTGTAATAAAGCATTTGGTCAGAATTGACATTAGAACAGAATACCAACATCTGTATTATAACAAGAACATCATTCGGAACTACCTCGTCGATCATTTTCGAAGATATACCTCAGTTATCAGACGTAGTAGGAATACAACCAAGTTATGATTTTCAGTCAATAACAAGCTGGCAAATATGCTAGAATTGTTTACATATTGACGTGCATTGTTTTTATTAGCAATCGAGTTTTCTTCTAATTAAAGACCTAAGTCAGTTATCTTTCCCTGATAAAATCTGAAGCAATCCAATTAGTAAGTAGGTCCTTACAGTTGGAATTCTCGGATTTTATCATGGAATTAAATAGCCGAGCAGTACCGAATGCAAGGTCAATTTACCAGATGAGGGGAGATAATTACATATATTTATTGGAAATTTTGATAAGAAACATTGAGTTATCTCCCTTTGCTTTGAGTAAAGAAGCAAATTTTAGTATAAAATGTTGGAGTTATTTCCCTTAAACATGTTATTTCTTAGCGGATCATATTTCAAATGCAGTTGAACCATGTAATATACATATTGACTATAAGTGATTCAAATAGGGTTTCTAACAATAGAAAAGAGTAAAAATTTAAGTCATTGACCCAAGAATGTTAAGTTTAAATGAATAAATATGCAGTTGAGTTCACATTAAAGTTTACACCCTAGTGCACTTAGAGTACACTTCATCAACATTTTGAATGCATTAGGCTAGCATTCGGAGCAATAGCATTTTTTTTTATTAATTTTAGTTATACGACGATTCATTGAATAATAATATTTGTTGTACCATATTTATCTCTTAATCAAATTGCCACGCTTCATTCGGCAAACATCTAACAAAAATCAAAATCTTACAATACATGAGAAGGAATTGTCTTAGAATTGTACGTAGAGGTAAGGCCGTCCTTTTTAGTCAGAGGGTGCTCGACACCTGGAATTTCCATCCCAATAACGTGACAGGTGCTCCGTTATTAAATGCCTTAAAAAGCAGGCTAAATAAACATTGGCACGAGGACGATTCAAAGTTAGAGCTCAAGTGCTTAACTAACATGTAGTCATATTGAACCAGAAATTATCACCCAGTGGTATAAAGTGTTAAAAATAGGACACTAAAACTTTGCGCACCAACCACATTCATTCAATAAGTTACTAAAAAAATTCATTAATTATAAAGAACTAACATATGAAGAATACTGATAAACAGTGAAAACCAGACAGGGGAAAACAAACTAGAAATCCACCTTCAAACACTTAGGTTTATATGGTCATTTGATCATATCCGGTGGAAATGAACTATGAATTTGTTTTAGGACCGGTAGTATTGATTTTTAGAATGACATAGAATCACACTTAAATCTCATTCGGAACACCCTCGACCTTTCATGAATGAATAATCTCGGAAGGATTCGTGGGGGTCTTTACTGGAGTTTGGTGATTTTACTACATACGCGAGGCGAAGCACGTAACAGTTACACAAAATAGTTCTTTTAGTATACACACAGATCTTTGTCTAAACATATTTATTTGTTTTATATGGAACCAAATATTGTTCATCGGTATCATTGAAATGTGTAATTTCAAATTTATAGACTAAAACGAAACTTCAGCCATCGCTTTACCGATCATGTATTTGTTTACATAGTTTCAAAATGGCGCCTAAATATGTCCGAGGTTATTCGTGTAGCGAATGGCCGAGGAGTTCCGCATGACTTAAATCCCATAGTCAGACAGTTGTCAGACAAACTGCGTTCTACTTGCTCGCACCGCGGGCCTGTGGTCCGTGCAACAGACCCTACAAGCACAATGTATTTTTATCTAAAATGATATTTGAAAAAGGTTAAAAATAACTGTGTAGACGAAAAGAATAGAACCAACTCAGTAGTTACATAACTGTTTATCAATGAATTGGGGTTGAGTCATTCAGTCTTCACATTATTTACCAGCTGAAACGGAAGTTAAAATGATATTTTACATGTCGAGGGTTGTCCGCAAGACTGTAGTAGCTTGCTCTTTAACGCAATACACTTAATACAGTCTTGCTGACAATCCTCGATGTATTATGAGTTGACAACAAGATTGTGTGATATTTTATATAAATTGTTAGCAAAGGGAACTATTTATTCACCCATATAAACCTAACTATTTACAGTGCTCTTTCTGACAACACACGACTGTCGACAATGATGATGCTGATTTGGTAATGATGATAATGATTCATATCCAACAAGATGATAAATGATAATCAATATGAACAAGGATAAAAAATGCAGCTGAAACACGACTGTTTATAAATTGCCAACAAAAATGATTTCATGTAACTATACGAAATAAGACGTTCCCTTCATGTTTCATTGTTCTATATATCTCTACCCAACAAGTAAGTGTTCGTAATGTGCACTTCCTAAGAAACCCCGTGCAAAAATCTAGACACCAGGATGAGGGGCTACTTTGAGGCTCTGTAGCCAACGCGCATCTCAGTGCGCATCTTTGACTTTTGTGTAAATATGTTGCTTACTATGTAGAGGATCGGAAAAATGTGTTTAAACACCTAAAACACTACATTCAGGTACCCCAAAACCCGGATATATGTCTAAGAGCTGGTTTACTGTTGAATCACGAGGTTGGAATCCAGACTGCTTTGGGCTTATAAGATTGTTGTCAATTGTGTAATTGAATAGGTGTTTAAAAACGATTTTCTCTAGAAGTTTGCAAACAACACTGGTAAGAGATATTGGTCTGTACTGTTGTGGGGTTTCAGTGCTACCTTTGCCTTTGTATATTGGGGTTACATTAGAAAGTTTCCAGTGATGTGGTAGTACCTTACTGGTTAATGCCATATTAAAAAGCTTAGTGAGTGGGTATGATATAGATGGTGCAATATTTTTTAATATCTTTGGACTAAGGCCATCAGGACCCGCGGGTTTTGTTGGGTTAAGATCTTTAAGTTGGTTTAGGACCTCTTGTTCGGTTACAATTATATGATCGATATGTGATTGCGTTCGCGCTTGGAAATCAGGAAGTTCCGGTTCATTTACTACGGTTGAAATTGATAGGGTGAGTGTGTATTTGACCGTTATATCGTAATGGTGGGTTGGATTGGATACAGTTGTTAAGTTTTGCAATAAATTTGGTTATACGCCACCATTTACCAGGAGGAATAGATTTATCTAAAATTTGTGAACAAATACGAGTTTTATGTGCATTTTCAGAGTTTCGATTAAGCGTTATAACATCATTGCGTAATTGCCGAAATTTAGCCCAATCACGGGGTTTATTTGTAGTTTTGGCTCTATGGTGAGCTCTATTTCTCTGGCGCATTTTACGACGAATGTCATTATTCATGAACGGTTTGTCATTCGGTCGAATAGTAACTGTTCTCGTCGGTACGTGTCGTTTGCTATGAGTGTCGATAGTATTTATTAAATTAGTGTATACATCATGAATATTATTTGAGGTAAAAACCACATTATCCCAATCTACTAGATTGATATCATGGTTCAAAGAGTCAAAATCCGCCCGGTTATAGTCTCGTATAACTCTCTTATAAGCGAGCTTTTTATAACATGTGTGTTTAAGTTCGAAACTCACAACACAGTGAGAACTACAAATAGACGGGTTAACCGTGACATTGGTTGTAAGATATTCATTGTTTGTTAAAACTAAATCAATGCAAGTGCCCGTATGAGTACTGTAATTTGTTGGTTCATTTATAATATTAACCATGTTTAACCTATCAAGAAGATTCTGAAAACTCCTTGATGTTCGATTAAGCATATCACTGTTAAAATCACCTGTAACAAATATAGGTATATTATAATCGAGTGTTTTTGATATTAAGTCGTAAAGTCGATCTAGGGTATCCACCGTGGCGCTAGGTGGTCGATAAAAGACACCTAGAAGAAATTTACATGTCGGTGCGGTAATTTCGACCCAAAGAATTTCTAAGTTCGGGCTATCAAGATCTTGCCTATGTTTAACGTGGAGATTGTCTTTAATAACGTAAATAGCTACACCGCCTCCAAATCTGTTTCTATCTTTACGTATCAAAGATTGAAAACCATCTATATGTAATCGATCGTTATGTATGTTATCACTAAGATGTGTTTCTGTAATACATATTATATCATGATCAGATAGTTCAGCAGTAATTGTATCGAGTTTTGGTAACAAACTACAAACATTATTATGGACTATGTAATGTTGTCACGCGCAATACGATATGGAGGTCCTGGATTTCGCTCTATACCACTAATGATCAGTAGTAGCTGTATAATACATAACGGTAGATTGTAGTAAATCAATGATATGTCGATAAACGAGGGAAAAGCGCTGTCATTAAAAAATGATACTAAAAATCCACCAAAAAAAAACCTCTTTTTGGTACTAAAATAAACATAACTGAGTTAATCATGAGTATCAAAAATGATACTCATAATAAAGAGGCGTGCTTGGTCGATATTTATGTAAGAACTAGGAGAAGAAAAAATACGAGTGATAAGTAAGTATGATGACAAAAAAAAAACCAGAGAAAATTGAAATACAAAAAAAATGATACCAAGTATAGTGTGGAATAATATGTCATAGTCAACACAGTGTTGTGTTTTACCTGCGGTTCTGTTGCCATGGCGCAAGTCGGTGTGCCAGTGTGAATTTTTGCAGTTAGGTTGCTAACCATCCAGGCACCTGAAAAACGTGTTTAAACACCAAACCCACCAGGTTCAGGTACCGAGAAACCCCGTGCAAATCTCCCGACACTAGGAGGGGAACGCGACTTTGGGGCTCTGTAGCCACTGCCCATCTCACTGCACAGGTATGACATTTGTGCAAATGGGTTGCTAACTACGTAGGGCATCGGGGAAATGTGTTTAAACAAGTAACTGACTACATTTAGGTAACAGAAAACGCGTGCAAACCTCCCGACACCAGGAGGCGACGCCTATTTTTGCTGTTCTATAGCCCTATATAGCCATATTGCACGGTATACTTTGCGGCTCTGTTGCCATGGCGCAAGTCGGTGTGCGAGTTGCATTTTTTGCAGTCAGGTTGTTAACCATCCAGGGCACCTGAAAAACCTGTTTAAACACCAAACCCACCAGGTTCAGGTACCGAGAAACCCCGTGCAAATCTACCGACACTAGGGGGAGACGCGACTTTGGGGCTCTGTAGCCACTGGGGGCCTCGATTTTGCGCTTCAGGGGTCCCAAATATGAAAATTCTGCACTATCGCCTTCAGAGCTGTCTGACCCCCTTAAAACAGGTTTTTGGGGCTAAGGTCCACCTATGACGCTGAGGAAACTTACATTCGGACCCCCTGGGACCTTCTTAGGCCAAAACTGGAGAAAAAAAATTTTCCTGAAATTTTGAACTTTGCGACAGGTCCGCGTATGCAGAAAATTCAAGAAATTGCACATTTTGGTGCGGAGGATTCAGAGTCGCCAAACGGGCAGGTTGGTGGGTGGGGTTGGTCGGTGAAGTCAAATCGGTCAAGGAAACGGGCATAACCGGGGTTCGCAAGTCAAACGGGAAAGGGTGAGGCCAGGTAATGTTTCTCAATGTTTTCCTACTGTAATTAACAGGGATACTCAGTTCTATTCATCTCAGAGGTGTGAAAGCCCAGCCACACAGGCGTTTGCGCGCTATATCCGTTGGAGATGGACCGGAACCGCCTATGAAATCCCCACTTTGGCCTGGAAATGCCCCGGGATGACAATGTCATTGTCTCCCGGGGCATTTCCAGGCCAAAAGTGGGGATTTCATAGGCTTTTTATATAAGCCTGGCATAAAAACTGTACTTGTTGGACAGGTGCGCGTAGGCAGAAAATGTCAGTTTTTGAGCGTAAAACTTAGCGTCACGAAACCGCCCCAAGGGTGGTGGGGTCTGTTCAGGGGGTCAAGTCCGTCAAGGTGAAGCGCGAAACCGGGGTCCTAAAGGGGCGCGGATAGCGGGGGCCTCGATTTTGCGCTTCAGGGGTCCCAAATATGAAAATTCTGCACTATTGCCTTCAGAGCTGTCTGACCCCCTTAAACAGGTTTTTGGGGCTAAGGTTCACCTATGACGCTGAGGAAACTTACATTCGGACCCCCTGGGATCTTCTTAGGCCAAAACTGGAGAAAAAATTTTTTCGTGAAACTTTGAACTTTGCGACAGGTCCGCGTATGCAGAAAATTCAAGAAATTGCACATTTTGGTGCGGAGGATTCAGAGTCGCCAAACGGGCAGGTTGGTGGGTGGGGTTGGTCGGTGAAGTCAAATCGGTCAAGGAAACGGGCATAACCGGGGTTCGCAAGTCAAACGGGAAAGGGTGAGGCCAGGTAATGTTTCTCAATGGTTTCCTACTGTAATTAACAGGGATACTCAGTTCTATTCATCTCAGAGGTGTGAAAGCCCAGCCACGCAGGCGTTTGCACGCTATATCCGTTGGAGATGGACCGGAACCGCCTATGAAATCCCCACTTTGGCCTGGAAATGCCCCGGGATGACAATGTCATTGTCTCCCGGGGCATTTCCAGGCCAAAAGTGGGGATTTCATAGGCTTTTTATTTAAGCCTGGCATAAAAACTGTACATGTTGGACAGGTGCGCATAGGCAGAAAATGTCAGTTTTTGAGCGTAAAACTTAGCGTCACGAAACCGCCCCAAGGGTGGTGGGGTCTGTTCAGGGGGTCAAGTCCGTCAAGGTGAAGCGCGAAACCGGGGTCCTAAAGGGGCGCGGATAGCGGGGGCCTCGATTTTGCGCTTCAGGGGTCCCAAATATGAAAATTCTGCACTATTGCCTTCAGAGCTGTCTGACCCCCTTAAAAATGGTTTTTGGGGCTAAGGTCCACCTATGACGCTGAGGAAACTTACATTCGGACCCCCTGGGACCTTCTTAGGCCAAAACTGGAGAAAAAATTTTTTTCGTGAAATTTTGAACTTTGCGACAGGTCCGCGTATGCAGAAAATTCAAGAAATTGCACATTTTGGTGCGGAGGATTCAGAGTCGCCAAACGGGCAGGTTGGTGGGTGGGGTTGGTCGGTGAAGTCAAATCGGTCAAGGAAACGGGCATAACCGGGGTTCGCAAGTCAAACGGGAAAGGGTGAGGCCAGGTAATGTTTCTCAATGGTTTCCTACTGTAATTAACAGGGATACTCAGTTCTATTCATCTCAGAGGTGTGAAAGCCCAGCCACGCAGGCGTTTGCGCGCTATATCCGTTGGAGATGGACCGGAACCGCCTATGAAATCCCCACTTTGGCCTGGAAATGCCCCGGGATGACAATGTCATTGTCTCCCGGGGCATTTCCAGGCCAAAAGTGGGGATTTCATAGGCTTTTTATTTATGCCTGGCATAAAAACTGTACTTGTTGGACAGGTGCGCGTAGGCAGAAAATGTCAGTTTTTGAGCGTAAAACTTAGCGTCACTTCAGGGGTCCCAAATATGAAAATTCTGCACTATTGCCTTCAGAGCTGTCTGACCCCCTTAAAACAGGTTTTTGGGGCTAAGGTCCACCTATGACGCTGAGGAAACTTACATTCGGACCCCCTGGGACCTTCTTAGGCCAAAACTGGAGAAAAATTTTTTTCGTGAAATTTTGAACTTTGCGACAGGTCCGCGTATGCAGAAAATTCAAGAAATTGCACATTTTGGTGTCGTATAGTCAGGGTAAAGAAATACAAACTACGTGTTACGTTTTCCAAATCAGAACTGAATATGCATGTTTTATTCTTGATATATATAGTCAATTCTCAATTACATAAGATATACTAATTAGTGTATACGTGTACATAAAATTGTCTTCTCAAGCTACAATGCGTAGACTTGGAACACTCATACCAGGACAAAGTAATTAATAACAAGTCAAATATGACAGCTTGACCAGCTACTCCCTGGACAAAGTCATTACTAACAAAACATACATGACATATAATTGTAGGACACGACATATATGATCAACTTGTGACCTCTCAACCTAATAATTTATACATGAATCAACATAATATACATATCATATATGTAAATTATGTAACATTTCCTTTTCCAAAAAGAGAAATATTAAATTACTTTTAATATTTCTAGTGATATAAAATTAAAACATCATATATGTCGTTCCTGAATAATAATTCAAAAAAAATTTAATTGAACGTAACAATATAGAAATTTTATTATTTTGTTCTAGATCTAACCTGAAAATGTTAATAACCCGTCACCCAAAACATTTATTAGTAATAATATCATATCAACAATCAACAAATAATGCATGATAATAACAACATCAAAGTTACATAAACAATACCTACAATAACAATAATATGATAATGAGCAATTTAATACGCGTTTTTTTTTTATATTTTATTTTATTTTTATTAGCCAATCAGTAAATTCATACCGACAATCGGTTTACAATATCGGGAAAGTTTATTAGAGTTTCTGCTTAAAAATTACAATGTCAATATTCCATTTGTAAGTTCCATTTTGAATTTTCACTGTCACTACCACATTTTGTCCAAGTTGTATTCACCTTTATATCACTGGTGTTGTTGTCTATTGCTAATTGTTTATTTGTATATCTCTGGTTTTGTTGTGTATTATTAATCAATTATTTGGAATATACATTTTTCCCGTGAATTTACTGATGGCCATCTTTCTGATCTATAGTTTTTCAACATGTCTGCAACATACAAAATCATAGAATTAACACAACACTCATACACAACAATCATTCCTTCAATAATATCATAAAATCTTTACAACAACCAAAACCCATAAATTTAAATCAATAATAAATTCTCAACATATACTCTCAAAATATACTAATTTAATCATAAACAATTTAAATCAAAGTACTTAAATGTTATTTCCCTTTCAATTCCTGTGCAATCCGCAATAATAATTATATCAATTTATAATTATCGAAAATTACCCGGTGATTATCATCCGGTATACTGTGACAATCAATTATCACCTTTTGACAGCGGATTGGGGACTTTTCCGCTATAATTAACACTAAAACCCTAAGGTTAAATAGGCGTACATGGTACATATAAATATGTACTATGACTGATGCATTAATATTGTAAAACAATTTTGACATCAACGTTGTAATAAGGGGTGTATAGGTACGCATTAATATTGTAAAACAATTTTGACATCAACGTTGTAATAAGAGGTGTATAGGTACGTATCTTTTTAAGAAATTCTATAGTTAATAGAATTTTGATGTTTCGTTGAACTTATGTTGTTCTTTCTGTATTTTCCACCATTTTGTTATATCCACCATTTTATAATTTCTTCCAATATGTACCATTTTCACCATTGAATTTATTTATACCATTATATCGTAGTTTACTTTCTGTATTTTTCCACCATTTTGTTATATCCACCATTTTGTTATATCCACCATTTTATAATTTCTTCCAATATGTAACATTTCACCATTGAATTTATTTATACCATTATATCGTTGTTCACACTACAATGTCTAAGTCTGAAAGTTCTACATTATAATTTGACATACGTAATGTTTATATTGTTGCTGTTTAGTTGTAACAGCCATTAATAAGCTTGCTTCTTTTGGAAAATCCATGTTTTCTAAACTAAGTAATAATTTTCACCATTGTTATATCTCGTTGTTTGGTGAATCTTTGTTAACCGTTGTCTCAATTGTTATTTACGGTCAACGGATAAAGTCTTGACATCAGGCTAGCATTCCTAATGTCGTTGTTGGCAATCCGTGGTGGTGCTGAGGCAATTTTTTCACCTTTAGATGTCTTATACAGACCCAAAGAATCTTCTTTACCCACGTGCGATTGCAAGCCAACCAACCTCTCATTTTGCGCCAAGCTATGTAAAGCCGCTGAACCTCTTTGGGGGTCACGAATAGCCGACATGTAACCCTTTTTAGACCTTAGCCTATTGCTTAATTTGTACTTAATAAAAACTAATAAAACTACACCAAAGCCCATAGTAGCAGATATTGCTATAATAACAATAATGTTAGTTGGTATGCCAGTATCATCCATCGATATTTCATGTTGGTTTTTGATTGATTCTAATTTTTCTATCATGGAAGTCATTGGAATACTTTGAATTTTTTGTAGATTATCCGGAATATCTATTTTTGACAGATTAATGAACGATTTGTGAAAAGGTTTCCATATTCTAAACTCGGTAATATTCGGTAAAATGATATCATCTCCATTTGGCAAAGTTATTTCTGACGAGTTCGCAAACCATGCTTTAAGAATAAATTTATCATTGTAAGCCTTGCAATTCATAGGTAATTTGATTATACTAATAGGCGCTTTTGCTATTTTAGTGTCTTGAATGTTTAGTTTATTTGGACATACGGTAATTAATTTTAAATCACGATGGCTTACAATTACCCATTGACCTTTGTCTAAATATTGCGCCTGAGGTAAATTTGAGTTTGGTATAATAATTAGTTTACAATATTTGTCTACATTGTATGTCTGTCCCATAAATAGCGCTATTATGCATACATGACTTGTACCTGTGCTATAAAATGCACTTTCAATGTAGCATGTTCTTTGGCTGCTGCAAGTATTAAATTCATTTTGTGGAAGCATAGCGTATTTTGTTCTGCCTTTGTCGATTATAAAACTGTCGGACTCTATCAAATATTTAGCTGACATTTGTATTGGTTCATCATGCTGAGATTTGTCTTTAGGTATGAAAGGAGCTTCAAAATTTAAAACTTTAAAAACATCGAAATAGTTCTCAACCTCTAATAGGGGTAAATCAATTAAAATGAGAACTTTCTCTTGAGAGATGACGGTATCACATGTTAAAGTTTCATAGTAATGCCATAGTTCTTCCTCTGGATTAGCAGATAGAGCGAAATGACTAGGTAATTTAGATTTAATATCTATTAATAATTGTCTAAAGTGAGAAGGTGAAATTAAGCTAGGGAATAACTTTCTTGTTGCTAGCATATTCAATTGATTCTTAAATTCTTCCACGTGTAATGAAGCATGAAGGCAAGCCTGACTTATCTCATCAATAATTAATTTTAAATGGTTATAATTTACTGTATAGTCTTGTAAGGCTGCTATAGATACATCAGTTTTTGATTTGAGATGGTTCAAATTTTCATCTAAGCGAGCAAGAACTCCAATAACACTATTTATAGATTGTCGATTTTCTGAAATCTGTTGCCTTGATACATTAAGTATTGATAAGTTATTTTCCAAAACATGTATAATAGATTTCTGATTATTTTCTAACTTTCTCACATGAGTTTTTATTTTTTGAATGTCATTTTCGTCGGCCGTCCCGAATAAAAATTTAAGAACGCCTCCCAACGGAAGTAAAGAGCGGATTTGTCTATGTGCTAAACTTTGATAATCTAAGTATGATGTCATCACATTTTCGTGAGTTCTCCTAATAGAATTTATTTCTGTTTGTAAATTTGTTAGAGATTGTGTGAACACCAAACTATCTAATGTTTTATCATCCCTCCTAAAATTGTTTGACATATTTCCTAGAACATGTTTAGTTTCAATTAGTTTGTTGTTATTTATATTATTTATGTTATATATGTTATTTAAACAATGCTTGAATACCGAAGTATCCAGAAACAATGCTAATTTCCAATGAGCTCTGGTGACAGATACTGAGTTAAGTTTTTGAAAAATTACATTTTCGAAATTGTTGAAGCTATTCGTGACAGTAAATATTGATAGGAATACCAGCAAAGTTTGGATATCCATGACTGAAAAATAAAGGAGAATTAGTAACCAAAAGGGCCTAAAAAGATACTCTTTTTTTAAAAAAAAGATCTATCTGACAAGATTATCCCCATCTACAATATTGAAACTGCATATGATGAACGTAATCTATGTAAAGCTTTAGATCCCCCTTCATATATTCGGGAAGTATCTGTTCTGTAATTTCGATTTCCGAATTGACCAACTGTCTAAGTGTCAGTTCGTCGTCGCTACCTAATCTAAATTTCTGTTCCAAAAAATTGCTGTCATACAGTGCGCAAGACATGTCTTCTAAAAAGTCTTCTAGCACAAGATATGCAGCATATGTATGTTCTTGTTAAATTTTACTGAGAATATCCGTCACGAATATTTCTTTTAATATATTGTACATTTCCTGATGACTCATGTGTACCTCTTGGAATTTTCTTCCAGTTGCAACTACAGTCGTCAGGAAATTCATGACCAATTGGTAGAAAGTACAAGCCATTATTTAATTTTATTTTAAGTGCAATGAAAATGAAAGAAAAAATTTTACCAAATAAGCAGCAGGCTAATTCTTTATTAATAGCAGCAGGCTAATTCTTTATTAATATCTTTCTACCTAAAATTTAATAAAAGAACTAATTAGTATACAGTTGTAATTAATGTATCATTAACTTTTCTCTAACAAAATGGACAAGCCTGACAGACATTTTGCTAACGCCTTCCTTGTACTTTACTTACTGGATTTTTGCCTGTGGCGTTTAGCTGTCTCTGTATTTATGTGCATGTTGTGATCAGATGATATATCTGATGTATTTCCTAACAATTGTTCGCTTGAATGTAAACTGTCCATACTAGCTAGACAGTCGCTGTTGACGTTATGACTAATTGCTGTACTAAAACTGTCATCGCTACCTATGTCTTCATAATTTTGACCTACTAATTTTGTCATGGCTTCTGCACTATCCTCTGTAAGAGCAATATCTCTTTCTTTTTGCCTTAAATGCTGCTGTAATTCTGCAAGCGGAATTTCGTCCTCAGATTCTGAATTTATCCTACGTTGACAAATTTGTCGAGTAATGGGAGGTAAAACAACTTCGTTTTGATTTGCATTATCTGACTCACTTGAATGACTCAAGTTGGTCTCGCTTGATTGACTTGAACTGTCCAACTTGCATGCCAATTGTGCCTTTCTAAACGGTCTGGTGTTAGGGATTATTGGCATAGGCCATTCATCAATATTTGCCAGTCTTATCTGATCGGCATGTACTTTAACTGTAGAGTTATCCAACTGATTTTTAATGACATAATGTAATGGCGTGGTTTGTTCTATTATTCTAAAATATGGTTTCCACTTAATACCTAATTTAGTGTTTCTTTGAAATTTTTTATAGTATACAGGATCATTTATCTCAAATTTAATATCTTTCGCTTTGCGATTGACTTGTTCTGCGTTTTTTCGCCTAGATTTCTTAAGTTGTTTTCTGACTTTTAAGAATGATTTGTGATTTTCTTGTAAGATGATTTTAAAGTAATCCTCTCCCTGATATTTGCGTCTAGGTTTGAGTAAATTGTCTATGGGGAGAACGGGATCTCTGTTGTATAGCAAAAAGAATGGAGTATGTTTACTACTTTCAGACGTACTAAAGCGCATGGCTGCTACTGTAAGACTCAGATAAATATCCCATTGATTGACATTCTCCTGTACCTGTTTAGATAAAATATTATTGAGGGTTGCATGTGAGCGTTCATTAATTGAGTTGCCTTCAGGTCTGTAAGGTGTAGTTTTTATATGTTCAATATTTAACTCTTGCAATGTTTCTGTAAAGGCACGACTTGTAAATTCTGAGCCATTATCTGTAATGAACCTTATCGGACATGAATATCTACTATAAATTTCATTAATTAATAAGTGTATGATTGTATCCGGGCTTTTATCTGGTGCTGGAAAAGCTTCTATGTACATTGTAGTACATATAGAGAGTCTACGGAGCGGAGACAAGGGCACGTAACTCGCCCCAAAACCGGTCCTAGCCGGGTCGGTTCGACACCCAGGTCGCCGGGTCGGCGTTCTGGGTTGGACCCGAGCCAGAAACCGGAACTAGGTCACCATTGTTTACCTATTTGTTTGCTACGTGCATGTACATATAGTACATATAGAGAGTCTACGGAGCGGAGACAAGGGCACGTAACTCGCCCCAAAACCGGTCCTAGCCGGGTCGGTTCGACACCCAGGTCGCCGGGTCGGCGTTCTGGGTTGGACCCGAGCCAGAAACCGGAACTAGGTCACCATTGTTTACCTATTTTTTTGCTACGTGCATGTACATATAGTACCTATAGAGAGTCTACGGAGCGGAGACAAGGGCACGTAACTCGCTCCAAAACCGGTCCTAGCCGGGTCGGTTCGACACCCAGGTCGCCGGGTCGGCGTTCTGGGTTGGACCCGAGCCAGAAACCGGAACTAGGTCACCATTGTTTACCTATTTTTTTGCTACGTGCATGTACATATAGTACATATAGAGAGTCTACGGAGCGGAGACAAGGGCACGTAACTCGCCCCAAAACCGGTCCTAGCCGGGTCGGTTCGACACCCAGGTCGACGGGTCGGCGTTCTGGGTTTGACCCGAGCCAGAAACCGGAACTAGGTCACCATTGTTTACCTATTTTTTTGCTACGTGCATGTACATATAGTACATATAGAGAGTCTACGGAGCGGAGACAAGGGCACGTAACTCGCCCCAAAACCGGTCCTAGCCGGGTCGGTTCGACACCCAGGTCGCCGGGTCGGCGTTCTGGGTTGGACCCGAGCCAGAAACCGGAACTAGGTCACCATTGTTTACCTATTTTTTTGCTACGTGCATGTACATATAGTACATATAGAGAGTCTACGGAGCGGAGACAAGGGCACGTAACTCGCCCCAAAACCGGTCCTAGCCGGGTCGGTTCGACACCCAGGTCGCCGGGTCGGCGTTCTGGGTTGGACCCGAGCCAGAAACCGGAACTAGGTCACCATTGTTTACCTATTTTTTTGCTACGTGCATGTACATATAGTACATATAGAGAGTCTACGGAGCGGAGACAAGGGCACGTAACTCGCCCCAAAACCGGTCCTTGCCGGGTCGGTTCGACACCCAGGTCGCCGGGTCGGCGTTCTGGGTTGGACCCGAGCCAGAAACCGGAACTAGGTCACCATTGTTTACCTATTTTTTTGCTACGTGCATGTACATACTGTTTACTGATAATCTTGTCTTACTTAAAAGTTCAATGAGAAAACAAGAAAGATTATGGAGAAAATATGGAAAGCCTGAACAATTAGAAGCTTTCAAGGTTATGCGCAACCGTTATCATAATGAATTAAATGAAGAAAAGGTCAAATCACTAAGTCAAAAAGTTCTTGATGCTAAAGGTGATACAAAACAATTGTATAAATTTGTTGCCGAAATGACTGGAGTAAGATCTGAGAATCCAATGCCGAAAGGCGATTCTGATCACTCCATAGCTGAAAATTTTGCTGATTATTTCTTAAATAAAATTTCAAAAATTAGGGAATCCTTGTCTCAATTTCCAACTTATTCACCGCAACAAAAGGATGTACCTAGTCTTGATCACTTTGATAATTTTACAATGGAAGAGGTCAGAGATCTTATAGGTGACTTGAATACCAAATCGTCTGAGTTAGACATATTGCCAACAAAAGTGCTAAAATGTTATCTAAAAGAATTATTACCTCTAATTACTCATTTAATAAATATATCATTGAAACATGGTGTATTCCCTTCCAAGTGGAAAGAGGCAATTGTTAAGCCTCTTCTTAAGAAGGTGGGTCTGGATCTGGAATATGCTAATTATAGACCAGTTAGCAATTTGTCCTTCTTATCTAAGGTAATAGAAAAGGCTGCCTTAAATAGATTGAATACTCATGTTGATAAAAATAATCTTCTTCCAAAAAATCAGTCTGCATATAGACGTTTTCACTCATGTGAGTCAGCCCTCCTTAGATTGGTTAATGATCTACTGTGTGGTATGGAGAAATTAGAGGTAACTGCATTAATAGCTATTGATCTGAGTGCTGCATTTGACACTGTTGATCATGATATTTTACTAGAAGTACTTAATAATCAATATGGACTACAGAATAGTACACTCCGCTGGATTGATTCATATCTTCGCCCACGGGCATGTCGAGTCAACGTCAATACTAGTTCATCATCTGTACGTTCATTAGATTGCAGTGTTCCACAAGGTAGTTGTTTAGGTCCGTGGCTATATCTAACTTATGCAGGGACCTTATTTGATGTTATACCATCTGATATATCAGTGCATGGTTTTGCTGATGACCACACTGCTAATAAAAGATTCTGTCCTAATAATCAGAATGAAGAAGCAAATGCCATTTCTGATCTTGAAGATTGTGCTCTAACAATAAATTCGTGGATGAATGAAAATAAATTAAAAATGAACAACTCAAAGACGGAGTTTATAATGTTTGGAAGCAGAGCACAGTTGAAAAAATGCTTAACGCAGTCAATCAATATTGCTGGTGAAACTGTAAAATCTGTGAAGACAATTCGCTATTTAGGGGCCTTTCTTGATGAAAACTTAAGCTTTAAAGATCACATCAAAACAAAAAGTAGAACTGCTATGTTCAACTATTTACGTATCAAAAGTATTAGAAAATATTTGGACAAAGAAGCAACAGAAACACTAGTCCTATCTTTGGTCATGTCCCACATTGATTACTGTAATCTAATCTTGTATGGGATCTCAAAATGTGATCTGAACAAATTGCAGCGAATTCAAAACATGTGTGCCAAACTGGTATTAAGGCTAAAAAAATCAGACAGTTCAAAGGATGCTTTGTACTCACTGCACTGGTTACCAGTCAAAGCAAGAATCAACTTTAAAATATGTACTTTCATGTACAACTGTTTTTCTGGAACTGCACCTGCATACCTGACTGAAATTCTTCAAAAGCCTGTACAAAGCAGATCTGGTCTTAGATCTGCAAAATCCAAAGACCTCAATTATTTGATACCAATAAATAAGAAAAAAACATTCAGTGACAGAAGCTTCAGTACAGTTGGTCCCATGCTATGGAATAAGCTACCAGATGATATCAAATTATCACCTACTTTGGATGTATTCAAAAAACGATTGAAAACTCATTATTTCTCTACTTTCTATGATCTATTCTAAAACTGACATGGCTTGCTAATGCCTCACCTTACAATTACGGTAAACATACTAAGTGATTGAGTGAGTGCATTGTGACATGGGAATGAGGATTGCCTCGCTCTCGGTCATTTAATACCTTGTTTCATATGACTGCAATGACAACCTAAATAAATTGTCCCTTTAAAGGTGATGTTTCGACACCTTTGGGGATGTATTAAGGGCCCTTTAAAGGTGATGTTTCGACACCTTTGGGGAATTGTCTGGTTAACAGTGGCATTATGTTACACTGTTCAGGACATGTCCGGTTAACAGTAGCATTATGTTATACTGTTCAGGACACTAATTTTCAATGTAAAATAAATAGAAATAAATAAGAAATTAGTGATAAAAATGTAAACTTAGGTGGAATCATGAACTGTGAAGGATGTATGTCCAAAAATATGAATTATAAAGGCTTTTTATTTATTTGTGTTATTGTATATACATATGTTTTTATGGTGGAGGGTTTTTACTTACATGTATTTATTATTATTTTCTTTATAACATTTTTGTACAACGCCATTGAATATGTAACATAGAAATAGGCGTTTAATCAAATGAAAAAGTTTAAGTTTAAGTTTACATATAGTACATATAGAGAGTCTACGGAGCGGAGACAAGGGCACGTAACTCGCCCCAAAACCGGTCCTAGCCGGGTCGGTTCGACACCCAGGTCGCCGGGTCGGCGTTCTGGGTTGGACCCGAGCCAGAAACCGGAACTAGGTCACCATTGTTTACCTATTTTTTTGCTACGTGCATGTACATATAGTACATATAGAGAGTCTACGGAGCGGAGACAAGGGCACGTAACTCGCCCCAAAACCGGTCCTAGCCGGGTCGGTTCGACACCCAGGTCGCCGGGTCAGCGTTCTGGGTTGGACCCGAGCCAGAAACCGGAACTAGGTCACCATTGTTTACCTATTTTTTTGCTACGTGCATGTACATATAGTACATATAGAGAGTCTACGGAGCGGAGACAAGGGCACGTAACTCGCCCCAAAACCGGTCCTAGCCGGGTCGGTTCGACACCCAGGTCGCCGGGTCGGCGTTCTGGGTTAGACCCGAGCCAGAAACCGGAACTAGGTCACCATTGTTTACCTATTTTTTTGCTACGTGCATGTACATATAGTACATATAGAGAGTCTACGGAGCGGAGACAAGGGCACGTAACTCGCCCCAAAACCGGTCCTAGCCGGGTCGGTTCGACACCCAGGTCGCCGGGTCGGCGTTCTGGGTTGGACCCGAGCCAGAAACCGGAACTAGGTCACCATTGTTTACCTATTTTTTTGCTACGTGCATGTACATATAGTTGATATAGAGAGTCTACGGAGCGGAGACAAGGGCACGTAACTCGCCCCAAAACCGGTCCTAGCCAGGTCGGTTCGACATCCAGGTCGCCGGGTCGGCGTTCTGGGTTGGACCCGAGCCAGAAACTGGAACTAGGTCACCATTGATTACCTATTTTTTTGCTACGTGCATGTACATATAGTACATATAGAGAGTCTACGGAGCGGAGACAAGGGCTCGTAACTCGCCCCAAAACCGGTCCTAGCCGGGTCGGTTCGACACCCAGGTCGCCGGGTCGGCGTTCTGGGTTGGACCCGAGCCAGAAACCGGAACTAGGTCACCATTGTTTACCTATTTTTTTGCTACGTGCATGTACATATAGTACATATAGAGAGTCTACGGAGCGGAGACAAGGGCACGTAACTCGCCCCAAAACCGGTCCTAGCCGGGTCGGTTCGACACCCAGGTCGCCGGGTCGGCGTTCTGGGTTGGACCCGAGCCAGAAACCGGAACTAGGTCACCATTGTTTACCTATTTTTTTGCTACATGCATGTACATATAGTACATATAGAGAGTCTACGGAGCGGAGACAAGGGCACGTAACTCGCCCCAAAACCGGTCCTAGCCGGGTCGGTTCGACACCCAGGTCGCCGGGTCGGCGTTCTGGGTTGGACCCGAGCCAGAAACCGGAACTAGGTCACCATTGTTTACCTATTTTTTTGCTACGTGCATGTACATATAGTACATATAGAGAGTCTACGGAGCGGAGACAAGGGCACGTAACTCGCCCCAAAACCGGTCCTTGCCGGGTCGGTTCGACACCCAGGTCGCCGGGTCGGCGTTCTGGGTTGGACCCGAGCCAGAAACCGGAACTAGGTCACCATTGTTTACCTATTTTTTTGCTACGTGCATGTACATATAGTACATATAGAGAGTCTACGGAGCGGAGACAAGGGCACGTAACTCGCCCCAAAACCGGTCCTAGCCGGGTCGGTTCGACACCCAGGTCGCCGGGTCGGCGTTCTGGGTTGGACCCGAGCCAGAAACCGGAACTAGGTCACCATTGTTTACCTATTTTTTTGCTACGTGCATGTACATATAGTACCTATAGAGAGTCTACGGAGCGGAGACAAGGGCACGTAACTCGCCCCAAAACCGGTCCTAGCCGAGTCGGTTCGACACCCAGGTCGCCGGGTCGGCGTTCTGGGTTGGACCCGAGCCAGAAACCGGAACTAGGTCACCATTGTTTACCTATTTTTTTGCTACGTGCATGTACATATAGAACATATAGAGAGTCTACGGAGCGGAGACAAGGGCACATAACTCGCCCCAAAACCGGTCCATGCCGGGTCGGTTCGACACCTAGGTCGCCGGGTCGGCGTTCTGGGTTGGACCCGAGCCAGAAACCGGAACTAGGTCACCATTGTTTACCTATTTTTTTGCTACGTGCATGTACATATAGTACATATAGAGAGTCTACGGAGCGGAGACAAGGGCACGTAACTCGCCCCAAAACCGGTCCTAGCCGGGTCAGTTCGACACCCAGGTCGCCGGGTCGGCGTTCTGGGTTGGACCCGAGCCAGAAACCGGAACTAGGTCACCATTGTTTACCTATTTTTTTGCTACGTGCATGTACATATAGTACATATAGAGAGTCTACGGAGCGGAGACAAGGGCACGTAACTCGCCCCAAAACCGGTCCTAGCCGGGTCGGTTCGACACCCAGGTCGCCGGGTCGGCGTTCTGGGTTGGACCCGAGCCAGAAACCGGAACTAGGTCACCATTGTTTACCTATTTTTTTGCTACGTGCATGTACATATAGTACATATAGAGAGTCTACGGAGCGGAGACAAGGGCACGTAACTCGCCCCAAAACCGGTCCTAGCCGGGTCGGTTCGACACCCAGGTCGCCGGGTCGGCGTTCTGGGTTGGACCCGAGCCAGAAACCGGAACTAGGTCACCATTGTTTACCTATTTTTTTGCTACGTGCATGTACATATAGTACAAATAGAGAGTCTACGGAGCGGAGACAAGGGCACGTAACTCGCCCCAAAACCGGTCCTAGCCGGGTCGGTTCGACACCCAGGTCGCCGGGTCGGCGTTCTGGGTTGGACCCGAGCCAGAAACCGGAACTAGGTCACCATTGTTTACCTATTTTTTTGCTACGTGCATGTACATATAGTACATATAGAGAGTCTACGGAGCGGAGACAAGGGCACGTAACTCGCCCCAAAACCGGTCCTAGCCGGGTCGGTTCGACACCCAGGTCGCCGGGTCGGCGTTCTGGGTTGGACCCGAGCCAGAAACCGGAACTAGGTCACCATTGTTTACCTATTTTTTTGCTACGTGCATGTACATATAGTACATATAGAGAGTCTACGGAGCGGAGACAAGGGCACGTAACTCGCCCCAAAACCGGTCCTAGCCGGGTCGGTTCGACACCCAGGTCGCCGGGTCGGCGTTCTGGGTTGGACCCGAGCCAGAAACCGGAACTAGGTCACCATTGTTTACCTATTTTTTTGCTACGTGCATGTACATATAGTACATATAGAGAGTCTACGGAGCGGAGACAAGGGCACGTAACTCGCCCCAAAACCGGTCCTAGCCGGGTCGGTTCGACACCCAGGTCGCCGGGTCGGCGTTCTGGGTTGGACCCGAGCCAGAAACCGGAACTAGGTCACCATTGTTTACCTATTTTTTTGCTACGTGCATGTACATATAGTACATATAGAGAGTCTACGGAGCGGAGACAAGGGCACGTAACTCGCCCCAAAACCGGTCCTAGCCGGGTCGGTTCGACACCCAGGTCGCCGGGTCGGCGTTCTGGGTTGGACCCGAGCCAGAAACCGGAACTAGGTCACCATTGTTTACCTATTTTTTTGCTACGTGCATGTACATATAGTACATATAGAGAGTCTACGGAGCGGAGACAAGGGCACGTAACTCGCCCCAAAACCGGTCCTAGCCGGGTCGGTTCGACACCCAGGTCGCCGGGTCGGCGTTCTGGGTTGGACCCGAGCCAGAAACCGGAACTAGGTCACCATTGTTTACCTATTTTTTTGCTACGTGCATGTACATATAGTACATATAGAGAGTCTACGGAGCGGAGACAAGGGCACGTAACTCGCCCCAAAACCGGTCCTAGCCGGGTCGGTTCGACACCCAGGTCGCCGGGTCGGCGTTCTGGGTTGGACCCGAGCCAGAAACCGGAACTAGGTCACCATTGTTTACCTATTTTTTTGCTACGTGCATGTACATATAGTACATATAGAGAGTCTACGGAGCGGAGACAAGGGCACGTAACTCGCCCCAAAACCGGTCATAGCCGGGTCGGTTCGACACCCAGGTCGCCGGGTCGGCGTTCTGGGTTGGACCCGAGCCAGAAACCGGAACTAGGTCACCATTGTTTACCTATTTTTTTGCTACGTGCATGTACATATAGTACATATAGAGAGTCTACGGAGCGGAGACAAG
>CM046295.1:231423-274075 GCA_025267735.1 Mactra quadrangularis
AATAAACATAACAAATGTCGAATTGTAATAAATTACACAAAATTACATCTATAATTAATTCTCGAGGTTGTTAACCAGTGAATATGCGTATAAATCCGTCAGTGACTGACAACAACACAGCATAATTTAGAATCAGTGGTAGGAAGAAGAATGACCGTAAAAATTATTCCATGACCAAGCTCAATGAAAGTATGTCCCGACCTTTAATTTAACCAACGACCCCCAATCAGTACTCTCGTGCGCCAACGACTGAGCTAGCCGGGCGGGTTAAAGGGGTGTTCACTATGGCGATGATCGCATTAATAAGTCGCTGTTAAGGAAGCTGGTCGATCCTGTATGTTGTAGCCATGGAAATGTTTACATAAGCAAAAGTGGTCGATGACGGAGATTGTCATAAAGGAGATGGTCGCTAAAAGAAGGTTTTACTGTAGGTACAATGTATGTAGTTTAGTAATTTATGGTATGTAACAGTTTTGTTCGTCACATAAAAGAATTAAAAAACAACAATGTGAGAATCTTCTGATGACATTTTAAATTAGATGACATTTTAAATTAGAGCGAAAGTTGTAGTAGAAAACTGAAGCAGTATACATTGGTTGCCGACACGCTTTTTAGATAAAGGAACTATAATACATTCGTATTTTTATTGTCCGCTGTTTGTTAACGGGTAGCCGAGCAAAAAAATTGTTCTTTGGGTTTAATGTAACATGGGTCTATGTTCGAATCTCTCTTATTCAAATATATTATCTCCTCTGATACTTTCCAATAGATTACCTCCCTTGATGCTCTCCGGTAGTTTACCCCCTCATTCTTTAAAAATACATTACATCCCCTGATACTGTCCAGATTACCTCCCTTGATGATCTCCAAATACATTATATATTTGATATCGTGCTGTGTACAACTGTGCCAATACCACTGATGTAACTCCATTTCTGTGTAATACACACTCGTTGTTTATTATGACATAACACATAGGTTCATACAGTGTTATATGTAAGACATCCAGTTTAACAAATGAATTGTTTAAAGTGTATAAAGCCATATCTAAAGTCAGTTATAGCTTAACCAAACTACAGACTATTTCCATCTTTAGTCGAAGATCATGTTTACATTTTTACACAAATGTTTTCTAACATAACAAATTCTACATCACAGTTTAATATATTTATTTCTGATTAATATTGAGATAAAAAATAAAACAAGCGTCATATCATGTTACAATACTCATATTTAGATATACAGTACCCACCATAAGTTTGGAGACAAAATAAATTAACTACAATTCTTCTGCTGATAATTACTTTTGTAGAATTATTATTATTTTTGGGATATTGAGTATTGTTTGTGATAAAATGAAAACAAATTTCATAGATGTTACATATATAAGATTTGGCATCTGACATCCTAAAGCCCTTACAATCATGGTTATTGAAATTATATTTTTGTAACTTAGCTTTTGTGATAATTTGTAGTCTCAGTTATAATTATGGTGATGACCAAAAAAACGACCAAAATTTAGACGCATTTTAGAATAAAGAGTTGTCAAATTTGAGATAAAAGCTCTTCAGCAATTTATGTCTCCAAACTTTTAGTGGGTATTGTATATACAACATAATACTTAAACAATCACTGTAAAGGAATCAACCAGCCATCTGAAGTTATGTAAGAAAAAGTACATTCTTATACTGAGTACAAAATATTAGGTGAGTATCTTTCCTTACACTGATCAAACTGCAAAATAAAAAATAAAGTACTACAAAATAATTGTTATAAATATTGTTTATAAGGTTGTGTATACATGTATCATGGAAGCATATAATAAAACCAATAAAACAAAAATAAAACATAATGAATCAAATTAAAATGACTACAAAAAATGAAATATACATGTACTTACAAAAGTTCAAACCATTAATGGACGTAACTAGTTGTATGTACATAACTGATCAGTAACTTCTTCCTGTTAAGTCAATAATAATTTGTTGCATTTCTAAATAAACAACTTAATCATTATTGTCCGTTACTTGAAAAACATGCTAAAACATTTCTAAGTTCCTGGTATCTATGTATCTGACCAGTTTAATTATACATCATCACTTTATCAGGTATATATGTGTAATTATAGATGAGAACTTTTAGTAACATAAGTAAAGTTTACTATTGTCCTAAACAAACATCTCATCTACTCACAAAATATACGTTTAAGTGTACACTACTGTTTTTTCACAAATGTCATCATACAATGTATACAAGTGTTACGTATATCTACTCTAACTCATACATTTTTACAACATTACTGTTATTCATGGTAACAAACAATCTATTCAGTTTCTGATGAAAACATACTGCTACTGGTTTGTATAATGCATCTTGTTGTTTGATAATAACACCCATCTTCTTTCCATCCTCATTATATTGTATCACATTGTGAGAATCACGCCCAGTAACAAACACGCAACCATTTCCATCAACGCATACACCAACTGCCCACTTCAAGTCACTATCATTGACATTTGATAGAGATGCATCATTACTAACTAAACAGAGTCCTTTTTCCGCATCGGCAACAAATATTTTGTCTCCATTCTCATGAAAAGTAGCAAGTCTAGTTTTAGCAAATAGTCGTGTTCCAGAGTGGTCACAAGTGATAGTATTCATTAAAGTACCATCCATATTGTATACATACAGTGAAGAAAGAAAATTTGTCACATAGAGCTGGTTATCATTGAAAGCAATACCATAACACACATGTGGTAATTTAATCAGCCTTGTAGGAGACATTTTCTGATCAATAGTTACAAATATTATACCATGAGGATCTTGACATGCCACAGCAACTTGTTTATCACTGATACAACAAACACCACCAGGATTACCATCTAACTTACATGAATCTCCTACAATCATTGTATCTAAATTTATACGTTTTAGTTGTTTGTTCCAGAAGTCAGTAACAAGAAGCTTGTTATCATTGGTAAGACAACATCCACTAGAACTACATTTCTTAGAGTCACCAGCGACTTTTATATTAATATCTCTCTGTCCTTTGATACAGTACATATCTAACTTCTTCCTTCTAACATATACTTGACCAATACCATGTAAATCTTCTACATAATTCATCACAGACTGGTTAGGAGAGAATGACAATTGTGCATCTTGCTGACTTATTATATCCTGTTTGACCATTAATCTATCTGCTTCTTTTAGCTGTTTCTCGGCTTGTTTTCCACAAACAAATCTTTGTGCTCTGTTGCCATCTGATTTCTTCAATTTAACTTCTGACTGCTGTAATTCATCATTTACAGCATCAATGTTGTGTTTGTCTTGTAGAATATCATTTTCTAATTCTTGGAACTTTGCATCAATCTCTAATTTGGAATCCTTGGCAAATTTTCTTATAATTGATATCAATGCTTTCTCAAATATATCAACTTGATTTTCAGCTTCCAGTTTTGCCTTTTTCAATGCATCTAACTTTGTGTCATTAAAATTTCTTAGAGACGTCATGGAAACCATCTTATCTTTCAAATGTTTGTTTATACGTTTGACATCAACCAACTTAAATAATGAGTCAATCGTCTCAGGAACATAATGAATACTGCTACCTGGACATGACCTACAATAGATAAAAGTGTAAAAGTGTAACAGGAATGAATTATAATTGACATGAAACCTTAAAATCTATGTTTATTTTAGTGTATTTTCTAATTGTACATACCTCCTTCTATGGTAATAGAGTTGGAGTTTCCTTGTGTTTTCACAAGAAACATCAAGTTTTACTTAATGAATACAAATTGCTTCGTGTAGTAATATTATATGAACAGTCGTGTAGCTGTTCAATGTTTCATTTTACTTATTGCCTGCAATATTTTACTTAGTTTTGTAACTTTTGTCATTTAATAGGTTAAAATCAGTCAGTAGATATGGTTTAATTGTAGTTTTGTAAACCTATTATTGTACATGGCTAAAAGCTTTAGTTGTTGTTGTGCATTTTATACTTGTCAGTGGCAATCTCCTCTTAGTCTGCGGTTAGATCTGACCAGGAAGATTTGCTAGTTGCACTGACTCTGTGTAGCCGAACACTATAAATACAGGGCGAATTGACTGAAACTTGGCCAGTGTCTATGGCCATATAGGTAAGCTTTACCTCGGCCAATTGCCCTTTCTTTTCATTATGATTTAAGCTGACTTTTATGGAAAAGATGTAAATATTTTGTATATAAAACTGTTGTTTAAATCATGTTTTGTTGAAAGAACTTTATAATATAATCAAAAGTATAATTTGAATTAAATTGGCTTTGTTTCTTCCGTGAATATAACTTAAGATCTACAGAGAACAACATATATTGAAATAAGAAGATTCGAACCTGGGATTATAGAGCCAAGAGTAAGGCTCCTGTTACAAAAGTAATAAATTGTTTAAATTTTGGAAATTCCAGTTTTAAAGCTATAATAATAGTACACAATATAAGGCTATCAGAAGGAAAGGAAGAATACCATATAATAAGGAATAGAAATTAATCGTAGAATATCTATCATAAACTTTAATTCTTGAAACAAACAAAACGTCATCTTGTTATAAATCAACTAGGGCTATACCAAATGTATTCTTTGTTAAACATCCCGTCAAACGTGTAAGACCTACATATCAATCAAGCAGAACTGAATGAGTCGAGCACAAATTAATTCCATATTTATAAAAGTTAGTTCATTTTAGCAATTATCAATTATTTTTTGTCTATTAAGTTATTATTTGTGCCATTCTGAACTTTTTTCTCCACAGTAGTCATATAATTATGTTCTTTTACATATCGAGCTTTTATGACTACTGGTTATAGACAAGGGTTTAGGCAAGCTAGGTTAGGTGCGCTGGACGCCGTAAAATGACCTAAATTGTGTTGACACGGCGTAAAACCCAGTAACATATATATTATATAAATTATATTTTATTCATAGTGTTTGTAAAACGAAGGCCCTCCTTGCTAGCTATGTTGGAAGCACACAAGTCTACTGATAGATAGTTCGTGTGTTTGAATTCCGATTTCCAGGCGGGTCACTATAGTGGAGTTTACTCATGAAATAATTTCTATGGCCTTTATCCATCTACCATCGATTCTAAATTGTGATGGGCAGATGTCAGTCATTGAAGCCAGTGACGGATGTATGAGCCTAACAACTGGTTAAAAGCTGAATTTAAAGATTTGGCCTTTCCGGAAACAGTGAATGTGTTGTCTGACCGTCGTGGTTTGACCTATAAAATGTGTTGATATGACGTTAAACCCAACCAAAAACAAGAACAAAGAAAACTTACTTGTGATTTGTTGCCATGCAAACAGAACAACCGACATCATCGTGATCTTCACAGTATAACTTTAAAACTTCTCCTTTATGTATGCTACAACGCTCCGTCGGAAATTCTGGTAGTCCTGGATTTTTCTTTCCTCCCTGGCTGACATCTAAAAGATTGTGGTTCCTCAAAGTAGGAAACAACTTATGTGAGTCAGTGCATGTCTGACAGCAGTAGCCACCACATTCCACGCAGTAGCGAACTGCTTCAACCGTTTTGTTATGATTTTCATCACACGTAGTGCATATAAAATCATAACTTTCCTCGGACATTTTCTCCAGAAAACTTTGACTGTAAGCCATTTTGATTCCAGTATGAACTTGATCGTATTTTTCGAAAATGTAGTTTCGATTTCAACAAAAATCGGTCAGAATTAATTCTCATACAACTACGGTCGTCACACATCTACGGTAGGTTTGTTAGCCCCGCCTTAAAATATGGCGAAGACGTGGGGGCGTGGTTAAGCATACAGGGAATCAAATGGTACATTATACTAGATTTTATTTAAATGTCATGATACAAAAAAAATATATATATTTCTTTAACTTATCATTATTGAAGGAAGAATGATTATTAGTATTGAACTGTAAATTTGATTAAATAAACCTTATAGTTTAAAAAGATATGAAGCTCACAGAAGACAAATAAAATGCAAGTCAGCATATAAACATGTACAGTCCAACTTGTGCTAACGGCCACCTCCGAATAGCGGGCACCTGCCGACAGCGGCCATTTCGATTTCCCCCCGACCAAAAACGCTCTTAAATAGGCCGTGAATAACGGCCACCTGTCGTCTGCGACCAGCGGCCAGTCAAAACCATCCCCGCGGCCAGTTTATAACTGTGAACAACGGCCAGACGATTGTTTGAAGACAGTATTTCGTATCAAGGCGATTTCGAAAGCCGGCTGCCATTTTTGTTAAAGTTAAGCTAAAAACCCGTAATCCTTTTTTTTCCGGATTTTCGTAAACAGACCATCTCGAGTACGATTTTATTAGTTATTATCAAGCTGTAGACAATTTTCTCGTCACCTTATTATAAAAATATGTTAATGTATCCTTTGATTGTTAAATTTATTAGTAAATCGGGAGTAAATTACGTCATGTGATGACACTTTGTTAATTAGTTTTGAATGTTTGGAGACTCCACTTGGTTTGTTTTTCACACGTCCGGCAGTTAGATAAATGTTTGTGAGACGCTGTTAATTCCTAAATTCGTTCAACTGTGACCGCTGTATACAGGTAATTTGACAACTGGAAAAAGATAGAAATACTATACAAAAGGTCAGAGTAGTGAGAATTTGTTGAGTGCTTTTGTTAATGTTGAGGGCATAGCATGAAATGTAGCTGCAAACAAAAAATCACTGATTTCTTTGTTTTAGTCATTCTTTGTTCAAAGTTTTGTTTTATTCATTTATAGTCACAACTTCAATATGATATTGTGAATAATGAATTAAGGTTGAAAATAAAAAAATTCGTTCAACCGTGACCGCTGTATACAGGTAATTTGGCAACTTGGATAAGAAAGAAATACTATACAAAAGGTCAGAGATTCGAAGTGAGACTTTGTAGAGTGCAATTGTTAATGTTGAGGGCATAGCATGAAATGTATCTGCAAACAAAAAATCACTGATTTCTTTGTTTTAGACATTCTTTGTTCAAAATTTTTTTTTTCATTTATTGTCACAAATTCAATAATGATAATGTGAATAATGAATTAATGTTGAAAATAAAAACAATTTTAATGTTTAATTCATGTTAATTATGTACTCTGTCTCTCAAGTCTAACGAAACATGACCCGTTTGTTCCTCCCTCCGAACAAAGGCCACCTGTGAACAAAGGCCACTTTTCACTTTTCCCTTGGCCGGCCGTTGTTCACAGGTTGGACTGTATATAAATAAAACAAATTAATTAATAATCGTCTGACAAGAAATACATGTAAGACTTTTAAAAGAAATGTTTATTTGAACCTCTGAACAATGATGAGATAAAGTCATATGTAAAAATTAATATTTCGTGCAGAAAAATGTTTCCTATTACGAACGGTAGATTTGTTTAAAGACATTATAAACATCTCACACATCTAAGGTAGGCCTTATATAACGGGTATATAAACATCTCCCATATAAGGTAGGTCTGATATAGCAATATAAAACACCTCACACATCTAAGGTAGGTCTGATATAACAGTATAAAACACCTCACATATCTACGATAGGTCTGATATAGCAGTATAAAACACCTCACACATCTAAGGTAGGTCTGATATAACAGTATAAAACACCTCACATATCTACGATAGGTATGATATAACAGTATAAAACACCTCACACATCTACGGTAGGTCTGATATAAAAGTATAAAACACCTCACATATCTACGATAGGTATGATATAGCAGTATAAAACACCTCACACATCTAAGGTAGGTCTGATATAACAGTATAAAACACCTCACATATCTACGATAGGTATGATATAACAGTATAAAACACCTCACACATCTACGGTAGGTCTGATATAAAAGTATAAAAAATCTCACACATCTACGATAGGTATGATATAGCAGTATAAAACACCTCACACATCTACGGTAGGTCTGATATAAAAGTATAAAACACCTCACATATCTAAGGTAGGTCTGATAAAACATTATAAAACGTCTCACACATCTACGGTAGGTCTGAACTTTAGGTGTGTGAAATGTTTTATACCGTTATATCAGACCTACCGTAGATGTGTGAGATGTTTTATAATGTTATATCATACCTACCGTAGATGTGTGAGATGTTTTATAATGTTATATCATACCTACCGTAGATGTGTGAGATGTTTTATAATGTTATATCATACCTACCGTAGATGTGTGAGATGTTTTATACTGTTATATCAGACCTACCGTAGATGTGTGAGATGTTTTATACTGTTATATCAGACCTACCGTAGAAGTGTAAGTTGTTTTATACTGTTATATCTTACCTACCGTAGATGTGTGGGATGTTTTATACTGTTATATCAGACCTACCGTAGAAGTGTAAGATGTTTTATACAGTTATATCAGACCTACCGTAGATGTGTGGGATGTTTTATCTTGTTATATCAGACCTGCCGTAGATGTGTGAGGTGTTTTATAACGATATATTATACCAACCGTAGATGTGTAAGTTGTTTTATACTGTTATATCAGACCTACCGTAGATATTGGAGATGTTTTATACTGTTATATCAGACCTACCGTAGATGTGTGAAATGTTTTATTCCGTTATATCAGACCTACCGTATATGTGTAAGGTGTTTTATACTGTTATATCAGACCAACCGTAGATATTGGAGATGTTTTATACTGTTATATCAGACCTACCGTAGATGTGTGAAATGTTTTATTCCGTTATATCAGACCTACCGTAGATGTGTGAGTTGTTTTATAATGTTATATCATACCTTACGTACAAATGTGAGAAATTTTATAATGATTAAACAGACCTTCCGTGACATGTTGTTATTTGAATAATAATGATATTCGCTTAAAGACAACGCAATTCTTAGATGCAATTTTAATTTATTATATTTCCTGAAGAAGAAAATACTTAAATATAATCTTATGTACAAGTTAAAATTAAAGTCTTGCTTCGTGCCATAATATATAATTAATATCATTTGTCAGTGATTGTCTGGTCAAAAACACGGAACAATACCGTAAGACGGGTCTTAGTATAAACCTGTCAATCAAATACTCCCCTCATGAATATGTAATACTATCGTAGATGTGTGAAGACCGAAGTCGTGTGAGAATTAATGTTAACCACAAAAATCCCGGGACTTCCCCCACCCAAAAATCTGGAAATTCCCTACTGCACTAAAACACAGACGAATACTCAAAAGTGTCATAACCGTCGATATAAGGCGAATCCTAAAACACTGACCGATTAACTGACGAGTTATATATTACGAAGAAATGAAACGGTATTGTTTGTGAATTAAACTAAAAAACATAGACTCGTATGTATACATGTGTGAGACTTCACTCGTCATAAAGGTGTTATGTATCAAAATAATATTCAAGCCGTTACTAAAAATAGATGTTCTAAAACTAGACACACGTGCGCGGTCGTTTATATTCGTGTGGTTACGTTATTTGCGTTCGTAAAAAGTTTGTCCAATCAAAATGACGTAAGATTAATAATTACAGACGTAGTTTTACGTTCCGACGAATCATTAAACGTTGACACATGCACAAAAACAGAATAAACAATGAACTGTTTACTAGATTAAATATACATTGCCCTCCAAGTCATTGTACAAAAATCTGTATTTAGGATTAACTGATACCACATTTATTGATAAAAAAGAAACCAAAACTCAACTGAGAAAATTCTAAAATCATCTTGAATTAGTTTATTTATCAGCATGTATGATTCAAACTATATATGTTACATGAATAAGTTTTAATTAAAGTAAAATTACTAGTGGTATGTTCAATCGATTTTTATCAAGGGAGGTAATCTATTGGAGTGCATAAAGGGAGGTAATCATTTATATGCCCAAGAACTTATAGAGGGCAAACTATGATTACTATTCAAATATTTATATAAATTTCATAATAAATCATGTCGTCATTGATTAAAAACGCATATTGAAGCACTACGTCTAATTATTAATTCAGTCATTAAAATTATGGATAATAATAATTACTTTCTATTTAAACATTTCAAACAAGATGCGCAACGTACGTTCGTGAACAAATTAAAAGATTGCTAATTTTTGTATTAAAGGGAGATAATCATTAACTTTAAACGTTTTTATCGATAATTTTTAATAAAAAGTTGTCTAATACAAAATATATTTACATGATGTGATAAATGAACAAAATATTAAGATTTGTATTCATATATCATGGTTTTATAACAAATGCATGACTGTCAATCGGTATTAGGTGGATTCTACCCATAATTAGAGAACCTATTCTCACTTTAATGAAGAATATGGACATCAAATATCACATTTTAATGGTAGACAAGTGAATAAATTGTTGCAACCAAGTATTAAATTCCTGGGTTCTGGACCCATAATCATACCACAACCCACCGCACCATAGTCGAAGCCATGAATTTAAACTTGGACCTCTAAGCACCAAATCCTGGCCTCTACTACTGCTCTATAGTCCCGAGTTACGACTCAAACCCCCGGCCTCTGGACGTAGAATCCTCAACAGTACACTGTATATCACAGGACTATAGCAACACATCCTATTTATTTAGTTTATTACTTTTAATCTCAGTTGTTACATTTAGGCCACACCCACTCCTACTTACTAGTTTCTCGATAAAAGCCAATGGTCTAAACTAAGAATAGAAAACCACGACTTATCTAGTCAAAAGTGGAAACTCTACCACCAAAAGCTAGCATAAGGGCAAAGGGAGTACAAGAGTCAGACTACATGTATTATACATCTGCTACAAAAACAAGTATAAAACCAATAATTTTGAAACTATTATTGTTTATTACATCCTATCTATTTTAACACAGAGGCATTATAACAAATGTACAAAATTATAACATTTAAACATATCTATTGGTCAACACAATACTAGTATAATCTTATCTTCATGAAAAATGTTTCATTAGCACTGGATAACATACAGTTCAGCAAAATTGAAGTTCATACAGGAACGTGTAAAAGTTTACTGGAACAGAACAACTCTTAGTTACATGCTGAAATGTGCAGTCAATATTAATGTTTAATTAAGCATATTAAATTATAAAATTAAATAACCAATCTAAAAGCTGCATTTTTTTTCTTGAATTTGGAGAATAGAGGTCGTAAAAAGATGGTGGACCGTCAGACCATTCATATACTAAGTCCCTTGACCAACGTAGATTTAAGTGGAAATGGACAACGGTCAACTGGCTAAATTAGAAGTCTGAAAACTACACGTTTGTGTGTTTGGTTAACACCATGTAAAGAATAGGACGTTGACTATATGTGTGCTGAACCATTGATATACATAGCAAAATGATTAGCCAATCAAATTCAGCGACTCGACATACACTTGGCATGTAAACCGCACTCCCTTTATAGAGAGAAAACAAACCAACCGCAGTCAGTGTCTCAACATATAGCTAGCCATGTATACCCCCATCCACCTCCCTAAATACAGATAAACTTTACTAACATATAAATAAGTCACAATATATTGCCAGCAATTCAGAAAGATACATTAAACATTGCCAGCAAATAAGAAATAAATCTTTAAATGTTTTCTATGTCAGTAACAGAGAAGAAAATAGACTTTTGAAATATAATTTTAAATTATGTTTAAATTATAAATTATTTTATTTAAGTCTTCGTTTATCTTTTATTTATGTAGTATATAAACTTAGATATTGTAGTAAGTCTTTCATCATAGATGTTGATAATTCATAGTATAATTGTCAATTTTAGCAACCAATGTTCAAGTATACGTCTATCACAATACACACATGTTTCCATTCATCTAAATTGTGAAGTCCACATAACATTTTATGTTTGGTTACATACAGTGGATTCTCATCCTGTGTATAATTACACACATCCTGTATACAGTTATACACAGTGAAACTTATTATGTTCTATTAGCGGTTTTACACAGTGGGCATATTCACTTTTTCACATCCTGTGTATGATTACACACAGCGGATACATTCACATCCTGTGTATGATTACACACAGTGGATACATTTACATCCTGTGCATGATTACACACAGTGGATACATTCACATCCTGTATATGATTACACACAGTGGATACATTCACATCCTGTGTATGATTACACACAGTGGATACATTCATATCCTGTGCATGATTACACACAGTGGATACATTCACATCCTGTGTATAATTACACACAGTGGATACATTCATATCCTGTGTATGATTACACACGGTGGATACATTCACATCCTGTGTACGATTACACATAGTGGATACATTCACATCCTGTGTATGATTACACACAGTTGATACATTCACATCCTGTGTACGATTACACACAGTGGATACATTTACATCCTGTGTATGATTACACACAGTGGATTTGTTTCACTTCCTGCATACAGTTTCACACAGTGAAAATATTGCTAACTGATTTGTGTAGAGTAATATATTTCTATAGAACTATATCAAAACACTTTTTAAATAGCTACAAACTCGGACACCAAGGACATAGTGTATTGTTTTATTAAGACAACTGATATTACACAATTTCAAGCATTGTTGACAAAAAACAAAGTATATTAAATAACATTTTACTGTCATTTTGTACCAAAATAATTATTCTACATAACTAATATAGATTTGTTATAACTTACATACATGTACACCAATAATTAAATCTCGAGGATAGTAACCAGTAAATAGGCGTATGCATCCGTCAGTGACAGACAACAGCACTTATTCCATGACCAAGCTCTACGGAAGTATGTCCCGCCCGGGAATCTAACCTACGACCCCTCAATCAGTTGACTTGTGAGCTACCGGCTGAGCGAGTCAGGCGGGCTAAGAGGGGGGGGGGGCGTTCTTTAGATTATAATTAATATGTCGCTGTTAATTAATGAAGTTGGGCGATCCTGTAAGTTGTAGCCATGGAAATGTTTCCATAGGATAAATGGTGACATTTTAAATTTTAGCGAAAGTTGTAACATGTGCGTTTTTTATAATCGACGGTCGGGTTCGATTTATATATCGAAAATTGTACCTACTAGGAAAACTGAAGCAGTATACATTGGTTGCTGACACGCTTTTTAGACAAAGAAACTATAATACATTCGTATATTTTATTGTCCGCTGTTTGTTAGCGAGTAGCCAAGCAAAGAATTTAAGACCGAGTTTTTACCAGAGTTACTAGAATTCAATGTTCTTTAGGTGTAATGTAATTGGGGGTCTAGTTCAAATCTCTCTGAAAGCACTTCTATTTCTCAATGAGCAAGAAATCTATTTATGACAACCACTAAAAATGCCTTGGTAGTATGATATTTTCCAATAGATTATCTCCCCTGACACTTTCCAATAGATTACACCCTTTATACTCTCTAGTAGATTACCTCCCCTCATAATTAAAAAATGAATTACCCCCCCCCCCTGAAACTCTCCATAATAATTACTTTCATTGATACCCTTCAAATAGATTACCTGCCTAGATGATCTCCAAATATATTATATATTTGATATCGTGCTGTGTACAACTGTGCCCATACCACTGATGTAAGTCCATGTCAGTGTAATACACACTCGTTGTTTATTATGACATAACACATAGGTTCATACAGTGTTATATGTAAGGCATCCAGTTTAACAAAAGGTTGATAATAAATTGTTTAAAGTGTATTGTAACCCGATAAAAATCATTGGTTCGAACTAGGATTCGAACCCACGACCTCTCGAGTCGTAAGCGGACACTCTACCACGTCGCCATAAAAGCTAGCTTGAAGGCAAGGTAGTACAAGTGCCGTATTATACCTCTGCTACAGTATAATGCCATATCTAAAGTCAGTTGTAGCTTAACCAAACTACAGACTATTTCCATCTTTAGTCGAAGATCATGTTTACATTTTTACACAAATGTTTTCTAACATAACAAATTCTACATCACAGTTTAATATATTTATTTCTGATTAATATTGAGATAAAAATAAAACAAGTGTCATATCATGTTACAATACTCATATTTAGATAAACATGTACACACACACACATATATATAATGTATACAACATAATAACTTAGCGAGCCGGGTTTTGAAATCTAGTGACCCGAGGGGGGTATGGGTTCGAATCCAACCAAGGGAAGTTATACTCTTCCATGAAAAATTGACAAAAAATGTCAATTTTCCTCAATTTATAAGGTATATGGAGAGGTTTTCGTCCTTGTGGAAGAGCATGCGAGTACTGGTTATAGACAAGTGTCCAGGAAAGCTAGGTAAGGTGCGCTGGGCGCCGTAAAATGACCAAAATGTGTTTACACAGCG
Source organism: Mactra quadrangularis (assembly GCA_025267735.1). Classification (NCBI taxonomy): domain Eukaryota; kingdom Metazoa; phylum Mollusca; class Bivalvia; order Venerida; family Mactridae; genus Mactra; species Mactra quadrangularis. The sequence goes on from CM046295.1 coordinate 245,778, forward strand.
TTAATAACACTCTAAAATATTCAACCAGCCAATACAATTTATGTAAGTTCATTCTAGTACCGAGTACAACATAATAGTTGATTATCATTCCTTACACACATCAAAGCCGCCGGCTAGCTCAGTTGGTAGCACGCAAGTCTACTAGTCGAGGGGTCGTGGGTTCGATTCCCGGGCGGGGCATACTTTCGTGGAACTTGGTCATGAAATTATTTCTGCGGCCATTCTTCCTCCTACCAATGATTTTTAATAATGTAGGGTAGTCGTCCGTCATTGACGAAAGTATGCGCTTAGTAGTTGATTAACAGCTAAATCCAGAGATTTAGCCTTTCCAGGAGGAGTGAGTAGGTTGACTGACCGCCGTTATATGACCTATAGTATGTGTTGCTACGGCGTTAAACCCAACAAAAGCAAACAAACAAACAAAACTTACACACATCAAAGTAAACAAATAAAGTAGTATGTTTATAGAAATTGAAATAATTGTTGTGTATTAGGTAATTTATACAATACCCAACAAAATTTGGCGACAAATGAAATTTACTACAATTCTTGAATTTTGATGATTTTTTATTGAATCATTGTTTTAAATGTATTTAAGTATGGTTTGTGATAAAAGGAAAAAAAGGTCAGAAATGCAACATTTTTATAAACTTCAGCATCCGATATTCTTAAGCCTACAAATTCATTATTAATGTAATCATTTTCCATAACATATCTTTATGCTATTTTTGTAGTCTCGGTTACATAATAATGATTTTCAAAAATTAAAAAGAAGCTTAAAAGCATTTCAAAATAAACAGTCATCAAATTTAAGATAAAAGCTATTCAGTAGGTCTACAAAGTGAAAATGTCTCTAAACTTGGTAGGTACTGTATGTATAGAAGCAAATAAATAAAAACAAAATATAGTAAAATTGACATTGTAAATCAAATTATGACTATACAAAATATACATGAACTTACATAAGTTCAAACCTATAATGGACGTACCTAGTTTTATGTACATAATTGATCAGAAACTTCTTTATTTTAGGTCAATCATAATTTGTTGCTTTTCTAATAAACGACATAATCATTATTGTCTATTACTTAACATTACATGTTAAAACATTTATCAGTCCCTGGTATCCATGTATCTAAGCAGTTTAACAATACATCATCATTCTTACAGATATATATGTGTGTAATTATAGATGAGAAGTTTTAGTGACGTAAGTAAAGTTTTATTATTGTCCTTTAAAGCATCTCATCAACCAAAACCTAATTTCAAATGTACACTACTGCTCTGTCACATATGTTATCATACAATTTGTTCAAGTTTCAAGTATAACTACTCTAACTCATACATTTTTACAACATCACTTTTATTCATGGTAACAAACAATCTATTCAGTTTGTGATGAAAACATACTGCTAGCGGTTTGTACAATCCATCTTTTTGTTTGATGATAACACCCATCTCCTTTCCATCCTCATTATATTGTATCACATTGTCGGAATCATACCCAGTAACAAATACACAACCATTACTATCAACACATACACCAAATGCCCACTTCAAGTCACTGTCACTGACAGTTGATAGATAGTTACCATTTCTATCTAAACAGATAAGTCCTTTTTCTGCATCAGCAACAAACATTTTGTCTCTATTTTCATTAAAAGTAACATGTCTAATAAAAGCAAATAGTTTTGTTCCAGTGTTGTCACAAGTAATAGTATTCATCAAAGTACCATCCATGTTGTATACATACAGTGAAGATTCTAAATCTGTCACATAGAGCTTGTTATCATTGAAAGCAATACCATAACAATCATGTGGTAATTTAATCACTATAGTAGGAGACATTTTCTGATCAACAGATACAAATTGTATACTGTCAGGATTTCTACATGCCACAGCAACTTGTTTATCACTGATACAACAAACACCACGAGGATTACCATCTAACTTACATGAATTTTCTACAATCATTGTATCTAAATTTATATGTTTTAGTTTTTTGTTATTGTAATCAGAAACAAGAAGCTTGTTATCTTGGGTTAGACAACATCCAACAGAATTACATTTCTTATTGTCACCAGAGACTTTTATATTAATATCTCTCTGTCCTTTGATTCTGTACATATCTAACTTCTTCCTTCTAACACATACCTGACCAATACCTTGTAAACCTTTTACATAATTCATCACAGACTGGTTCGGAGAAAATGACAATGGTGTATCTTGCTGACTTCCATTTTCTTGTTTGATCATTAATCTATCTGCTTCTTTCAGCTGTTTCTCGGCTTGTTTGCCACAAACAAATCTTTGTGCTCTGTTACCATCTGATTTCTTCAATTTAAATTCTGACTGTTGTAATTCATCATTTACAGCATCAATGTTGTGTTTGTCTTGTAGAATATCATTTTCTAATTCTTGAAACTTGGCATCAATCTCTGATTTAGAATCCTTGGCAGATTTTCTTATAATAGATATCAATGCTTTTTCAAATATTTCCACTTGCTTTTCAGCTTCACGTTTCGCCTCTTTCAATGCATCTAACTTCGTGTCATTCGAATTTCGTAAAGATGTCATAGAAACCATCTTATCTTTCAAATGTTTGTTTATACGTTTGACATCAACCAACTTAAATAATGAGTCAATCGTCTCAGGAACATAATGAATACTGCTACCTGGACATGACCTACAATAGATTAATGTAATAAAATGTTATAATTTTGGTAATCCCGGTTTTTTAAAGCTATGATAATAGTACACCATATAAGGCTATCAGAAGGAAAGGAAGAATACCATATAATTATGTATAGAAATTGACTGTAGAATATCTATAATAAACTTTAATTCTTGAAACATATAAACCGTCATCTTGTTATAAATCAACTAGGGCTATACTGTACCAAATGCATTCTTTGTTCAATGTTCCGTCAAACTTGTAATATCTACATACCATTCAAGGAGAAACAAACGAGTCGAGCACAAATTAGATTAGAATTTATAATAGTTAGGTCATTTCGGCAAATACCTTTTTTTGCCTATGAAGTTATTATTTGTGCCATTCTGAACTATGTTTAATCCACAATAGTCATATAATTATGCTCTTGTACATATCGAGCTTTTATGACTACTGGTTATAGACAAGGGTTTAGGAAAGCTAGGTTAGGTGCGCTGGACGCCGTAAAATGACCTAAATTGTGTTGACACGGCGTAAAACCCAGTAACATATATATTATATAAATTATATTCTATTCATTGTGTTTGTAAAACGAAGGCCCTCCTGGCTAGCTATGTTGGAAGCACACACGTCTACTGATAGAAAGGTCGTGGGTTCGAATTCCGATTTCTATGCGGGTCACTATAGTGGAGTTTGCTCTTAAAATAATTTCCACCTACAATTGATTCTAAAGCGTTATGGAAAGTTGTTAGTCACTGACCGATGTATGAGCCTAGTAACTGGCTAACAGCTAAATTCAGAGGTTTGATCTTTCCGGAAACAGTGAATATGCTGTCTGACCGCCGTGGTATGACCTATAAAATGTGTTGATATGGCGTTATATCAACCAAAAACAAAAACAAAACAAACTTACTTGTGATTTGTTGCTATGCAAACTGAACATCCGACATCATCGTGATCTTCACAATATAACTCTAAAATTTTCCCTTTATGTAAGCTACAACGCTCCGTCGGAAATTCTGGTAGTCCTGTTTTTTTCTTTCCTCCCTGGCTGACATCAAGAAGATTGTGATTCCTCAAAGTAGGAAACAACTTATGTGAGTCAGTGCATGTCTGGCAGCAGTAGCCGCCACATTCCACGCAGTAGCGAACTGCTTCAACCGTTTTGTTATGATTTTCATCACACGTAGTACATATAAAATCAAAACTTTCCTCGGACATTTTCTCCAGAAAACTTTGACTGTAAGCCATTTTGATTCCAGTATGAACTTGATCGTATTTTTCGAAAATGTAGTTTCGATTTCAACAAAAATCGGTCAGAATTAATTCTCATACAACTACGGTCGTCACACATCTACGGTAGGTTTGTTAGCCCCGCCTTAAAATATGGCGAAGACGTGGGGGCGTGGTTAAGCATACAGGGAATCAAATGGTACATTATATTAGATTTTATTTAAATGTCATGATACAAAAAAAATAATATATTTCTTTAACTTATCATTATTGAAGGAAGAATGATTATTAGTATTGAACTGTAAATTTGATTAAATAAACCTTATAGTTTAAAAAGATATGAAGCTCACAGAAGACAAATAAAATACAAGTCAGCATATAAACATGTATATAAATAAAACATATTAATTAATAATCGTCTGACAAGAAATACATGTAAGACTTTTAAAAGAAATGTTTATTTGAACCTCTGAACAATGATGAGATAAAGTCATATGTAAAACTTAATATTTCGTGCAGAAAAATGTTTCCTATTACGAACGGTAGATTTGTTTAAAGACATTATAAACATCTCACACATCTAAGGTAGGCCTTATATAACGGGTATATAAACATCTCCCATATAAGGTAGGTCTGATATAGCAATATAAAACACCTCACACATCTAAGGTAGGTCTGATATAACAGTATAAAACACCTCACATATCTACGATAGGTATGATATAGCAGTATAAAACACCTCACACATCTAAGGTAGGTCTGATATAACAGTATAAAACACCTCACATATCTACGATAGGTATGATATAACAGTATAAAACGTCTCAAACATATACGGTAGGTCTGATATAACAGAATAAAACAACTCACATATCTACGGTAGGTCTGATATAACAGTATAAAACATCTCACACATCTACGGTAGATCTGATATAACAGTATAAAACATCTCACACATCTACGATAGGTCTGATATAACAGTATAATACACCTCACATATCTAAGGTAGGTCTGATATAACAATATAAAACGTCTCAAACATCTACGGTAGGTCTGATATAACAGTATAAAACACCTCACACATCTACGGTAGGTCTGATATAACAGAATAAAACAACTTACACATCTACGGTAGGTCTGATATAACAGTAAAAACACCTCACACATCTACGGTAGGTCTGATATAACAGTATAAAACACCTCACACATCTACGGTAGGTCTGAACTTTAGGTGTGTGAGGTGTTTTATAATGTTATATCATACCTACCGTAGATGTGTGAGATGTTTTATACTGTTATATCAGACCTACCGTAGATGTGTGAGATGTTTTATACTGTTATATCAGACCTACCGTAGAAGTGTAAGTTGTTTTATACTGTTATATCTTACCTACCGTAGATGTGTGGGATGTTTTATACTGTTATATCAGACCTACCGTAGATGTGTAAGTTGTTTTATTCTGTTATATCAGACCTACCGTAGATGTGTAAGTTGTTTTATAATGTTATATCATACCTACCGTAGAAGTGTAAGGTGTTTTATACTGTTATATCAGACCTGCCGTAGATGTGTGAAATGTTTTATAATGTTATATCAGACCTACCGTTGATGTGTAAGTTGTTTTATTCTGTTATATCAGACCTACCGTAGATGTGTAAGTTGTTTTATAATGTTATATCAGACCTACCGTAGATATGTAAGTTGTTTTATAATGTTATGGCATACCTTACGTACAAATGTGAGAAATTTTATAATGATTAAACAGACCTTCCGTGACATGTTGTTATTTGAATAATAATGATATTCGCTTAAAGACAACGCAATTCTTAGATGCAATTTTAATTTATTATATTTCCTGAAGAAGAAAATACTTAAATATAATCTTATGTACAAGTTAAAATTAAAGTCTTGCTTCGTGCCAAAATATATAATTAATATCATTTGTCAGTGATTTTCTGGTCAAAAACACGGAACAATACCGTAAGACGGGTCTTAGTATAAACCTGTTAATCAAATACTCCCCTCATGAATATGTAATACTACCGTAGATGTGTGAAGACCGTAGTCGTGTGAGAATTAATGTTAGCCACAAAATCCCGGGACTTCCCCCACCCAAAAATCTGGAAATTCCCTACTGCACTAAAACACAGACGAATACTCAAAAGTGTCATAACCGTCGATATAAGGCGAATCCTAAAACACTGACCGATTAACTGACGAGTTATATATTACGAAGAAATGAAACGGTATTGTTTGTGAATTAAACTAAAAAACATAGACTCGTATGTATACATGTGTGAGACTTCACTCGTCATAAAGGTGTTATGTATCAAAATAATATTCAAGCCGTTACTAAAAATAGATGTTCTAAAACTAGACACACGTGCGCGGTCGTTTATATTCGTGTGGTTACGTTATTTGCGTTCGTAAAAAGTTTGTCCAATCAAAATAACGTAAGATTGATAATTACGGACGTAGTTTTACGTTCCGACAAATCATTAAACGTTAACACTCGCACAAAAAACAGAATAAACAATAAATTGTTATCTAGATTAAATATATATTGCCCTCCAAGTCATTGAACAAAATTCTGTATTTACGATTAACTGATACCACATTTATTAATAAAAAGAAACCAAGACTCAACTGAGAAAATTCTAAAATCAACATGAATTAGTTTATTTATCAGCATATGTGATTCAAACTATATATGTTACATGAATAAGTTTTAATTAAATTATAATTACTAGTGGTATGCACAATCAGTTTTTATCAAAAAATACAAGAACTTATAGGGGGCAAACATTACTTACTATTCAATCATTTATTTCATTTTAATAATAAATTATAATATTGTCATTGATTAAAAACGCATATTGAAGTGTTCCGTCTTATTATTAATTCAGTCATTAAATTTAAAGATAATTGTAATTATTTTCTACTTAAACATTTCAAACAAGATGAGCAACGTACGTTCGTGAACAATTTTTAACGTTGTATTCAACACATATTTAGGTCATATATACGTTAAAGGATTGCCAATTTTATATTAAAAAGTTGTCTAATACAAAATCTATTTACATAATGTGATAAATAAACAAAATATTATGATTTGTATTCACATTATGGTTTTATAACAAATACATGGCTGTCAATTGGCATTATGTGTATTCTACCCATAATAAGAGAACCTATTCTCACTTTAATGAAGAATATGGACATCAAATATCACATTTTAATGGTAGACAAGTGAATAAATTGTTGCAACCAAGTATTAAATTCCTGGGCTCTGGACCCATAATCCTACCACAACCCACCGCACTATAGTCGAAGCCATGAATTTAAACTTGGACCTCTAACCACCAAATCCTGGCCTCTACTAATGCTCTTAAGTCCCGAGTTACGACTCAAACCCCGGCCTCTGGACGTATAATCTTCAACAGTACACTGTATATTACAGGACTATAGCAAAACGTACTACTTATTTAGTTTATTACTTTTAATCTCAATTGTTACATTTAGGCCACACCCACTCCTACTAACTAGTTTCTCGATAAAATCCAATGGTCTGAACTAAGAATAGAAACCCACGACTTTTCTAGTCATAAGTGGACACTCTCCCACCAAAAGCTAGCATAAAGGTAAAGGGAGTACAAGAGTCAGACTACATGTATCATACATCTGCTACAAAAACAAGTAAAAACCAATAACTTTGAAACTATTTTTGTTTATTACATCCAATCTATTTTAACACAGAGACATTTTAACAAATGTACAGAATTATAACATTTAAACATATCCATTGAACAACACAATACTAGTCTAACCTTATCTTCAAGAAAAATGTTTGATCATCACTAGATTATATACGGTCCAGCAAAATGGAAGTTCTTACAGGACCGTATGAAAGTTAAATGTGCAGACCAATTGAATTATTAAGCGTGATGTATCCTAGAATTAAATAAACAATATATAGCTAGTTAAGAATATGAGACATTCTTTATGAAGAATATCGTTGATATTTGTCTCAAGTTATCCCAAACTACATGTACCTATTACTACAAACGTTTTTATTGAATTTGAAAAATAGAAGTTGTAAAAAGTTGGTGGACCGTCAGACCACTTTTATACTAATAGTCTACTGGCAAAATTCGAAGACTCCTAACTACATGTAAATAAATAATAGGATGAGACTATAGAGTGCTGATTCACAATAGCAAAAATGTTTAGCCAATCACGCATCCTGTAAACAGTTATACACAGTGAAACTTTTTATGTTCTATTAACGGTTTTACGCAGTGGAAATATTCACTTGTTTCACATCCTGTGTATGATTACACACAGTGGATACATTCACATCCTGTGTATGATTACACACAGTGGATACATTCACATCCTGTGTATGATTACACACAGTGGATTTGTTTCACTTCCTGCATACAGTTTTACACAGTAAAATATTGCTTACTGATTTGTGAACTGTAATATATTTCTGTAGAACTATATTTAAACACTTTTTGAATTGATATAAACTCGGACACCAAAGACATAATGTATTGATTTATTAAGACAGTTGATATTACACATTTTCAAGCATTGTTGACGAAATTACAAAATTAAACAACAATTTACCATAAATTTGTACAGAAAAAAAATAATTTGACAGAGCAAATGTAGAATCATTATAATTTACACAGATGTACATCAATAATTAAATCTCGAGGTTGTTAACCAGTAAATAGGCGTATACACCCGTCAGTGACTTACAACCGCACTGCATAATTTAGAATCAGTGGTAAGACGGAGAATGACCGTAAAAATTATTCCACGACCAAGCTTTACGGAAGTATGTCCAGTCCGGGAATCTAACCTACGACCCCTCAATCAGTTGACTTGTGCGCTACCGAAGAGGGCGCGCGTTCTTTAGATTGAAATCAATATGTCGCTGTTAAGGAAGATGGCCGATCCTGTAGCCATGGAAATGTTGCCATAAGAATAGAAAGTTAAAAAGTTAAAGTGCGGTTTAAAGTCTGCTTCCATATTCATGTTCATGTTCAGCCGACTTTACAATATTGTACGATAACTCCTGGTCATTGAAATTACCTTCAGGCAGGTGATCCCTCACAGTACCCATTTACACCTGGGTGGAGTGGAACAATTGTAGGTTAATTTCTTGTTCAAGAAAAATTTTGCAGTGCCTCTAGTTGGGATCGAACCCAGGACCTCTCGATCCCTAAGCGCGTGTCCTACCACTGGACCACTGCTCCTAAGAAAAGGTGGTCGCTCAGGGAGATTGTCATAAATGGAGATGGTCGCTAAAACAAGGTTTTACTGTAGGTATGTAGTGTAGTAGTTTATGGTATGTTAAAGTTTTGTTAGTCACATGAGAGAAGTAAAAAACAACAATGTGAGCATCTTCTGATGACATTTTAAAGTTTAGCGAAGTTTGTAACATGTGCGTTTTTTTAAATCGATGGTCGGGTTCGATTTATATCGCTACATGGCGTGAACTTGCAGAAAATTGTATATAGTAGGAAAACTGAAGCAGTATACATTGGTTGCCGACACGCTTTTTAGACAAAGAAACTATAATACATTCGTATATTTTATTGTCCGCTGTTTGTAAACGGGTAGCCGAGCAAAGAATTTAAGACCTAGTTTTGTCCAGATTAAATTGACTTCAATGTTCTTTAGGTTAAATGTAATTTGGGTCTATCTTCAAGTCTCTCTGAGGGCACTTCTACATTGTATTTTCTAATGAGCAAGACATCTGTTTATGATCACCCATAAAACTCCTTGGGTGTACGATATGTTCCAATATATTATCTCCCCTGATACTTTCCAGCAGATTACCTCCCTTAATACTCTCCGGTATATTACCTCCCCTGATACTTTAAAAATAAATTACCTCCCCTGATACTCTCCATATTAATTATCTTACTTGATACCCTTCAAACAGATTACCTCCCTTGATGATCTCCATATGAATTTATTCATTTGATATCGTGCTGTGTGCAACTGTGCCAACGCCATGAATGTAACTCTTTTTCAGTGTCATACACACTAGTTGTTTATTATGACAAATAACTGTAGTTCATTAAGTGTATTATGTATGCTATCCAGTTTATCAAATGGTTAGTATTGGATTGTTTTAATTGTATTTAAAGCCATATCTAATATTGGTTTATTTGACTTAATATTTAATTTTAAACCAATACCATGTAGAGGTATATCGTGGTATATCATGTACTCCATCTTGACTTTACAATAATACATTCAAGTCAGGTGTAGCTCTATATACTTTACCAAAATTTACTACAGACTACCATAACAAATTCTACATCACAGTTTAATATATTTATTTCTGATTAATATTGAGATAAAAAATAAAACAAGTGTCATATCATGTTACAGTATTCATATTTAGATGTACAGTCCCCACCCTAATTTTGGAGACAAAATATGAACTACAATTCTGAAAATAATTTTTGTAGAAATATTATTATTTTGGGGATACTGAGTATTGTTTGTGATAAAATGAAAACAAATTTCATAGATGTTACACATATGAGATTTGGCATCTGACATCCTAAAGCCCTTACAATCATGGTTATTGAAATTATATTCTTGTAACTTAGCTTTTGTGATAATTTGTAGTCTCAGTTATAATTATGGTGATGACCAAAAAATAGACCAAAATTTAGAAGCATTTCAGAATAAAGAGTTGTCAAATTTGAGATAAAAGCTCTTCAGTAATTAATGTCTCCAAACTTTTAGTGGGTATTGTATATACAACATAATACTTAAACAATCACACTAAAGAAATCAACCAGCCATCTAAAGTTATGTAATAAAAAGTACATTCTTATACTGAGTACAAAATATTAGGTGAGTATCTTTCCTTACACAGATCAAACTGCAAAATAAAATATAAAGTACTACAAAATAATTTATATAAATATTGTTTGTAAGGTCATATATACATGTATTATGGAAGCATATAATAAAAACAAAAAACAGTAAAACTGGCATTGTGAATCAAATTATGACTATACAAAATATACATGTACTTACAAAAGTTCAAATCATTAATGGACGTAACTAGCTGTATGTACATAATTGATCAGAAACATCTTCATTTTAAATCAATAATACTTTGTTGCATTTCTAATAAACGACCCAATATCAATAATACCAATAAATCTGTTAAAACATTTCCCAGTTCCTGGTATTCATGTATCTGATCAGTTTAATAACACATCATCATTCTACTTGTATATGTGTGGTATTAAAGATGAGAAGTTTTAGTAACGTAAGCAAACATCTCATCTACTCACAAAAATAATTTCAAACGTACACTTTTGTTCTGTCACAAATGTTATCATACAATATGTACAAGTATAACTACTCTAACTCATACATTTTTACAACTTCACTGTCAACCATTGTAACAAACAATCTATTCAGTTTCTGGTGAAAACATACTGCTGCTGGATTGTATAATCCATCTTGTTGTTTAATAATAACACCCATCTTTTTTCCATCCTCATTATATTGTATCACATTGTGGGAATGATACCCAGTAACAAATACACAACCATTACTATCAACACATACACCAACTACCCACTTCAAGTCACTGTCACTGACAGTTGATAGATATTTACCATTTCTATCTAAACAGATAAGTCCTTTTTCTTTATCAGCAACAAACATTTTGTCTCCATTCTCATTAAAAGTAACATGTCTAATGTCTGCAAATAGTTTTGTTCCAGTGTTGTCACAAGTAATAGTATTCATCAAAGTACCATCCATGGTGTATACAAACAGAGAAGAACATAAATTTGTCACATAGAGCTTGTTATCATTGAAAGCAATACCATAACACACATGAGGCAATTTAATCAGTCTTGTAGGAGACATTTTCTGATCAATAGATACAAATTGTATACTGTCAGGATTGTAACATGCCACAGCAACTTGTTTATCACTGATACAACAAACACCATAAGGATTACCATCTAACTTCCATGAATCTTCTACAATCATTGTATCTAAATTTATACGTTTTAGATTTTTGTTCCGGAAGTCAGTAACAAGAAGTTTGTTATCTTGGGTAAGACAACATCCACTAGAACTACATGTCTTAGAGTCACCGGAGATTTTTATATTAATATCTCTCTGTCCTTTGATTATGTACATATCTAACTTCTTCCTACTAACATATACTTGACCAATACCATGTAAAGCTTCTAAATAATTTATCACAGACTGATTAGGAGAGAAAGACAATAGTGCATCTTGCTGAGTTCTCTTATCCTGTTTGATCATTAAACTATCTGCTTCTTTCAGCTGTTTCTCGGCTTGTTTGCCACAAACAAATCTTTGTGCTCTGTTGCCATCTGATTTCTTCAATTTAACTTCTGACTGCTGTAATTCATCATTAACATCATCAATGTTCTGTTTGTCTTGTAGAATATCATTTTTTAATTCTTGGAACTTTGCATCTATCTCTGATTTGGAATCCTTAGCAGACTTTCTTATAATAGATATCAATGCTTTCTCAAATATTTCAACTTGCTTTTCAGCTTCACATTTCGCCTCTTTTAATGCATCTAACTTTGTGTCATTAGAATTTCTCAAAGATGTCATGGAAACCATCTTATCTTTCAAATGTTTGTTTATATGTTTGACATCAACCAACTTGAATAATGAGTCAATCGTCTCGGGAACATAATGAATACTGCTACCTGGACATGACCTACAATAGATAAAAGTAAACAAAATGTTATAATTTTGGTAATCCCAGATTTTAAAGCTATGATAATAGTACACCATATAAGGCTATCAGAAGGAAAGGAAGAATACCATATAATTATGTATAGAAATTAACTTTAGAATATCTATAATAAACTTTAATTCTTTAAACAAATAAAACGTCATCTTGTTATAAATCAACTAGGGCTATACCAAATGCATTCTTTGTTCAATGTTCCGTCAAACTTGTAAGATCTACATACCAATCAAGGAGAAACAAACGAGTCAAGCACAAATTAGATTAGTATTTATAATGGTTAGGTCAATTCGGCAATTATCTTTTTTTCTGCCTATTAAGTTATTATTTGTGCCATTCTGAACTATGTTTAATCCACAATAGTCAATCATGCTCTTGAACATATCGAGCTTTTATGACTATTGGTTATAGAAAAAGGTCCAGGAAAGCTAGGTTAGGTGCGCTGGACGCCGTAAAATGACCTAAATTTTGTTGATACGGCGTAAAACCCAGTAGCATATACATTGTATAAATTATACTTTATTCATTGTGTTTGTAAAACGAAGGCCCTGCTGGCTAGCTATGTTGGTAGCACATAAGTGCACTGATAGAGAGGTCGTAGGTTCTAATTCTGATTTCCAGACGGGTCACTTTAGTGGAGTTTGCTCATAAAATAATTCCCACCTACAATTGATTCTAAAGCGTTATGGAAAGTTGTCAGTCACTGACCGATGTATGAGCCTAGTAACTGGCTAACAGCTAAATTCAGAGGTTTGGCCTTTCCGGAAACAGTGAATATGCTGTCTGACCGCCGTGATATGACCTATAAAATGTGTTGATATGGCGTTAAATCTACCAAAAACAAAAACAAAACAAACTTACTTGTGATTTGTTGCTATGCAAACAGAACATCCGACATCATCGTGATCTTCACAGTATAACTTTAAAACTTCTCCTTTATGTAAGCTACAACGCTCCGTCGGAAATTCTGGTAGTCCTAGTTTTTTCTTTCCTCCCTGGCTGACATCTAGAAGATTGTGGTTCCTCAAAGTAGGAAACAACTTATGTGAGTCAGTGCATGTCTGGCAGCAGTAGCCGCCACATTCCACGCAGTAACGAACTGCTTCAACCGTTTTGTTATGATTTTCATCACACGTAGTACATATAAAATCAAAACTTTCCTCGGACATTTTCTCCAGAAAACTTTGACTGCAAGCCATTTTGATTCCAGTATGAACTTGATCGTATTTTTCGAAAATGTAGTTTCGATTTCAACAAAAATCGGTTAGCATTAATTCTCATACAACTACGGTCGTCACACATCTACGGTAGGTTTGTTAGCCCCGCCTTAAAATATGGCGAAGACGTGGGGGCGTGGTTAAGCATACAGGGAATCAAATGGTACATTATACTAGATTTTATTTAAATGTCATGATACAAAAAAAATAATATATTTCTTTAACTTATCATTATTGAAGGAAGAATGATTATTAGTATTGAACTGTAAATTTGATTAAATAAACCTCATAGTTTAAAAAGATATGAAGCTCACAGAAGACAAATAAAATACAAGTCAGCATATAAACATGTATATAAATAAAACAAATTAATTAATAATCGTCTGACAAGAAATACATGTAAGACTTTTAAAAGAAATGTTTATTTGAACCTCTGAACAATGTTGAGATAAAGTCATATGTAAAAATTAATATTTCGTTCAGAAAAATGTTTCCTATTACGAACGGTATATTTGTTTAAAGACATTATAAACATCTCACAAATCTAAGATAGGTCTTATATAGCAATATAAAACATCTCACACATCTAAGGTAGGCCTTATATAACGGGTATATAAACATCTCCCATATAAGGTAGGTCTGATATAGCAATATAAAACACCTCACACATCTAAGGTAGGTCTGATATAACAGTATAAAACACCTCACACATCTAAGGTAGGTCTGATATAACAGTATAAAACACCTCACACATCTAAGGTAGGTCTGATATAACAGTATAAAACACCTCACACATCTAAGGTAGGTCTGATATAACAGTATAAAACACCTCACACATCTACGGTAGGTCTGAACTTTAGGTGTGTAAGTTGTTTTATACTGTTATATCAGACCTACCGTAGATGTGTGAGTTGTTTTATACCGTTATATCATACCTACCGTAGATGTGTGAGATGTTTTATAATGTTATATCATACCTACCGTAGATGTGTGAGACGTTTTATAATGTTATATCATACCTACCGTAGATGTGTGAGATGTTTTATACTGTTATATCATACCTACCGTAGATGTGTGAGATGTTTTATAATGTTATATCATACCTACCGTAGAAGTGTAAGGTGTTTCATACTGTTATATCAGACCTACTTTAGATGTGTGGGATGTTTTATCTTGTTATATCAGACCTGCCGTAGATGTGTGAAATGTTTTATACTGTTATATCATACCTACCGTAGATGTGTAAGTTGTTTTATAACGATATATTATACCTACCGTAGATGTATTAGTTGTTTTATATTGTTATATCAGACCTACCGTAGATGTGTAAGTTGTTTTATTCTGTTATATCAGACCTACCGTAGATGTGTAAGTTGTTTTATACTGTTATATCAGACCAACCGTTGATGTGTGAGTTGTTTTATACTGTTATATCATACCTACCGTAGATGTGTGAGTTGTTTTATACTGTTATATCATACCTACCGTAGATGTGTAAGTTGTTTTATAATGTTATATCAGACCTACCGTAGATGTGTAAGTTGTTTTATAATGTTATATCAGACCTACCGTAGATGTGTAAGTTGTTTTATACTGTTATATCAGACCTACCGTTGATGTGTGGGATGTTTTATAAGGTTTTATCATACCTACCGTAGATGTGTAAGTTGTTTTATACTGTTATATCAGACCTACCGTAGATGTGTAAGTTGTTTTATTCTGTTATATCAGACCTACCGTAGATGTGTGAGGTGTTTTATACTGTTATATCAGACCTACCGTAGATGTGTAAGTTGTTTTATACTGTTATATCAGACCTACCGTAGATGTGTAAGTTGTTTTATACTGTTATATCAGACCTACCGTAGATGTGTAAGTTGTTTTATACTGTTATATCAGACCTACCGTAGATGTGTAAGTTGTTTTATACTGTTATATCAGACCTACCGTAGATGTGTAAGGTGTTTTATAATGTTATGTCATACCATACAAATGTGAGAAATTTTATAATGATTAAACAGACCTTCCGTGACATGTTGTTATTTGAATAATAATGATATTCGCTTAAAGACAACGCAATTCTTAGATGCAATTTTAATTTATTATATTTCCTGAAGAAGAAAATACTTAAATATTATCTTATGTACAAGTTAAAATTAAAGTCTTGCTTCGTGCCAAAATATATAATTAATATCATTTGTCAGTGATTGTCTGGTCAAAAACACGGAACAATACCGTAAGACGGGTCTTAGTATAAACCTGTCAATCAAATACTCCCCTCATGAATATGTAATACTATCGTAGATGTGTGAAGACCGAAGTCGTGTGAGAATTAATGTTAACCACAAAAATCCCGGGACTTCCCCCACCCAAAAATCTGGAAATTCCCTACTGCACTAAAACACAGACGAATACTCAA
This sequence comes from Mactra quadrangularis, assembly GCA_025267735.1. Classification (NCBI taxonomy): domain Eukaryota; kingdom Metazoa; phylum Mollusca; class Bivalvia; order Venerida; family Mactridae; genus Mactra; species Mactra quadrangularis. The sequence continues at coordinate 262,116 of CM046295.1, forward strand.
AAGTGTCATAACCGTCGATATAAGGCGAATCCTAAAACACTGACCGATTAACTGACGAGTTATATATTACGAAGAAATGAAACGGTATTGTTTGTGAATTAAACTAAAAACATAGACTCGTATGTATACATGTGTGAGACTTCACTCGTCATAAAAGTGTTATGTATCAAAATAATATTCAAGCCGTTACTAAAAATAGATGTTCTAAAACTAGACACACGTGCGCGGTCGTTTATATTCGTGTGGTTATTTGCGTTCGTAAAAAGTTTGTCCAATCAAAATGACGTAAGATTAATAATTACGGACGTAGTTTTACGTTCCGACGAATCATTAAACGTTGACACATGCACAAAAACAGAATAAACAATGAACTGTTTACTAGATTAAATATACATTGCCCTCCAAGTCATTGTACAAAAATCTGTATTTAGGATTAACTGATACCACATTTATTGATAAAAAAGAAACCAAAACTCAACTGAGAAAATTCTAAAATCATCTTGAATTAGTTTATTTATCAGCATGTATGATTCAAACTATATATGTTACATGAATAAGTTTAAATTAAAGTAAAATTACTAGTGGTATGTTCAATCGATTTTTATCAAGGGAGGTAATCTATTGGAGAGCATAAAGGGAGGTAATCATTTATATGCCCAAGAACTTATAGAGGGCAAACTATGATTACTATTCAAATATTTATATAAATTTCATAATAAATCATGTCGTCATTGATTAAAAACGCATATTGAAGCACTACGTCTAATTATTAATTCAGTCATTAAATTTATGGATAATAATAATTACTTTCTATTTAAACATTTCAAACAAGATGCGCAACGTACGTTCGTGAACAAATTAAAAGATTGCTAATTTTTGTATTAAAGGGAGATAATCATTAACTTTAAACGTTTTTATCGATAATTTTTAATAAAAAGTTGTCTAATACAAAATATATTTACATGATGTGATAAACACTGTCTAGATCGTGAAACGGTGGCGATTTTCCGTGTCACGGTGTAGCCACATCAAGATGGCGGAAAAACAACCATCCAAAAGGTACGTGTCGTTTTTTGTATGATATTTTGAGAAATTTTCGAGCCCAAACGCGTTATATAGTTTCATTTGATCCGTAAATGTATAAACTAAAGGCGGGTGTACTCACCTGACATGTCACGAAGGATTTATGTGAATTAAAGCCACCAAAGTTGACGAATGACCGTCAGTCAAATTTGAACCGAGAGAAGTGTATGGCTTTTGATAAAATCGCCGTTAGTATGGCACTTACCGTGTTATAAATACGATTGTGAGATAGTGTATATGCATGCAATTATACCTTAAAATTGTACAAGTTCTAATTTATTTTGTTTTGTCAAAACATGCCTACTTTCGGTTTTGTCTAAGCAACGGTTGAGATATTAGCTCCGGTGAAGATTTTCCGTAAGAAATGACTCGGTGATGCCATAAAAAGTGGACACGGTGTATACATTTGCGTGAAAGTGAACACGGTTCGGACACCCATCCAAAGGCTAAACGCAACCATATCATTTGAAGTAAATCACATTGGCATTATCCTTCGTATTTTGCTATACAGAAAAGCCCAATGTGTTCAATACGTAAATCTTTGCAGAAACAACGCCTAATTATAAATCAGATAGTATTATTTTATTCCCACTATTCCAGATACTTAAAAAATAATGTAGTATAGAAATACGAAACTGATACTTATAAAAGCCCTTTTGTGATAAGACTAAAATTATATATTTCATAATTTTGTTCTCCCCAGTGTCAAAATGGAAAAAGTCTATAAATGCTACTACTGTAAGTTTTCGAAATCTGATCTCCTAGCATGCATTCATCATTCAGTAGAAAAGCATGCCAAATTGCAGATAAAATGACGGATGAGATGGTTTAAAAAGTATAAACCGGCCGATATGGCCTTCTGGCGAAAGACTACATACTAACACCAAATTTAGAACTGCAAACTGGGGAATATTTCAAAGTGAATCAACATATGTGTACATACTTTCTAGAAATTAAGAAGTGTCCTTATGTAAAAGAGCTAGAAAATATACAAGAATCTAAACAATATATTTCTGTTGATACTGATTTAATTACTTCCCAGTCTAGATGTGAAAAACGTACAAAACGTCAGCACCAATAAGAGCACACGGCAGTGTAACTTTAGCAGGTCCCTCTCAGCAAACGTTAATTCCATGTACGAGGAACTTGATGAACAGTTAGAAGATTTAAATTTGTTTACGATTTGACCAAACCCGTATCTGTGTTTTAACAAATACTGCTACGTTTTGCCTTGCCTACATTTCGACAGTATTCCAAATGGCCTGGTCGCATTTCAAACGTTTGAATGAGTGTCCTAACCGTGTTCTCAACGCAAATGTATACACCGTATCCACTTTTTATGGCAACACCGAGTCATTTCTTACGGAAAATCTTCACCGGGGCTAATATCTCAACCGTTGCTAAGACAAAACCGAAAGTAGGCATGTTTTGATATAACAAAATAAATTAGAACTTGTACAATTTTTAAGTATAATTGAATGCATATACACTATCTCACAATCGTATTTACAACACGCTAAGTGCCGTACTTACGGCGATTTTATCAAAAGTAATACACTCTCTCGGTTCAAATTTGTCAAACGGTCATACGTCAACTTTGGTGGCTTTAACTCACATAAATCCTTTGTGACATGTCAGATGAGTACACCCGCCCTTTAGTTTATATATTTACGGATCAAATGAAACTTTATAACGCATTTGGGCCCGAATATTTCTCAAAATATCATGCAAAAAAACGACACGTACCTTTTGGATGGTTGTTTTTCCGCCATCTTGGTGTGGCTCCACCGTGACACGGAAAATCGCAACCGTTTCACGATCTAGACAGTGATAAATGAACAAAATATTAAGATTTGTATTCATATATCATGGTTTTATAACAAATGCATGACTGTCAATCGGTATTAGGTGGATTCTACCCATAATTAGAGAACCTATTCTCACTTTAATGAAGAATATGGACATCAAATATCACATTTTTAATGGTAGACAAGTGAATAAATTGTTGCAACCAAGTATTAAATTCCTGGGTTCTGGACCCATAATCATACCACAACCCACCGCACTATAGTCGAAGCCATGAATTTAAACTTGGACCTCTAAGCACCAAATCCTGGCCTCTACTACTGCTCTATAGTCCCGAGTTACGACTCAAACCCCCGGCCTCTTGACGTATAATCTTCAACAGTACACTGTATATCACAGGACTATAGCAAAACGTACTACTTATTTAGTTTATTACATTTAATCTCAGTTGTTACAATTAGGCCACACCCACTCCTACTTACTGTTTTCTCGATAAAATCCTATAGTCTGAACTAAGAATCGAAACCAACGACTTCTCTAGTAATAAGTTGACACTCTCCCACCAAAAGCTAGCATAAAGGCAAAGGGAGTACAAGAGTCAGACTACATGTATCATACATCTGCTACAAAAACAAGTAAAAACCAATAACTTTGAAACTATTTTTGTTTATTACATCCAATCTATTTTAACACAGAGACATTTTAACAAATGTACAAAATTATAACATTTAAACATATCCATTGATCAACACTATACTAGCTAGTCTAACCTTATCTTCAAGAAAAATGTTTGATCATCACTAGATTATATACGGTCCAGCAAAATGGAAGTTCTTACAGGACCGTATAAAAGTTTACTGGAACAGAACAAGTCTTAGTGATATGCTGAAATATGCAGTCAATATTAATGTATAGGCATACGATATCTTACAATTAAATAACCAATTTTAAAACTGATCATGTGTTTTTTATTGAATTCGGAAAATAGAGGTTGTAAAAAGTTGGTGGACCGTCAAACCACTCATATACTAAGTCCCTTGACCAACTGTGATTTAAGTGGAAATGGACAACGGTCAACTGGCTAAATTAGAAGTCTGAAAACTACATGTTTGTGTGTTTGGTTAACACTATGTAAAGAATAGGACGTAGACTATATGTGTGCTGAACCATTGATATACATAGCAAAATGATTAGCCAATCAAATTCAGCGACTCGACATACACTTGGCATGTAAACCGCACTCCCTTTATAGAGAGAAAACAAACCAACCGCAGTCAGTGTCTCAACATATAGCTAGCCATGTATACCCCCATCCACCTCCCTAAATACAGATAAATTTTACTAACATATAAATAAGTCACAATATATTGCCAGCAATTCAGAAAGATACATTAAACATTGCTAGCAATTCAGAAATAAATCTTTAAATGTTTTCTATGTCAGAAACAGAGAAGAAAATAGACTTTTGAAATATAATTTTAAATTATGTTTAAATTATAAATTATTTTATTTAAGTCTTCGTTTATCTTTGATTTATGTAGTATATAAACTTAGATATTGTAGTAAGTCTTTCATCATAGATGTTGATAATTCATAGTATAATTGTCAATTTTAGCAACCAATGTTCAAGTATACGTCTATCACAATACACACATGTTTCCATTCATCTAAATTGTGAAGTCCACATAACATTTTATGTTTGGTTACATACAGTGGATTCTCATCCTGTGTATAATTACACACATCCTGTATACAGTTATACACAGTGAAATTATTATGTTCTATTAGCGGTTTTACACAGTGGATATATTCACTTTTTCACATCCTGTGTATGATTACACAAAGCGGATACATTCACATCCTGTGTATGATTACACACAGTGGATACATTTACATCCTGTGCATGATTACACACAGTGGATACATTCACATCCTGTATATGATTACACACAGTGGATACATTCACATCCTGTGCATGATTACACACAGTGGATACATTCACATCCTGTGTATGATTACACACAGTGGATACATTCATATCCTGTGCATGATTACACACAGTGGATACATTCACATCCTGTGTATAATTACACACAGTGGATACATTCACATCCTGTGTACGATTACACATAGTGGATACATTCACATCCTGTGTATGATTACACACAGTTGATACATTCACATCCTGTGTACGATTACACACAGTGGATAAATTTACATCCTGTGTATGATTACACACAGTGGATTTGTTTCACTTCCTGCATACAGTTTCACACAGTGAAAATATTGCTAACTGATTTGTGTACAGTAATATATTTCTATAGAACTATATCAAAACACTTTTTAAATAGCTACAAACTCGGACACCAAGGACATAGTGTATTGTTTTATTAAGACAACTGATATTACACAATTTCAAGCATTGTTGACAAAAAAAAGTATATTAAATAACATTTTACTGTCATTTTGTACCAAAATAATTATTCTACATAACTAATATAGATTTGTTATAACTTACATACATATACACCAATAATTAAATCTCGAGGATAGTAACCAGTAAATAGGCGTATGCATCCGTCAGTGACAGACAACAGCACTACATGATTTAGAATCAGTGGTAGGACGGAGAATGACCGTAGAAATTATTCCATGACCAAGCTCTACGGAAGTATGTCCCGCCCGGGAATCTAACCTACGACCCCTCAATCAGTTGACTTGTGAGCTACCGGCTGAGCGAGTCAGGCGGGCAAGAGGGGGGGGGGCGTTCTTTAGATTATAATTAATATGTCGCTGTTAATTAAGAAAGTTGGTCGATCCTGTAAGTTGTAGCCATGGAAATGTTTCCATAGGATAAATGGTGACATTTTAAATTTTAGCGAAAGTTGAAACATGTGCGATTTTTATAATCGACGGTCGGGTTCGATTTATATATCGAAAATTGTAACTACTAGGAAAACTGAAGCAGTATACATTGGTTGCCGACACGCCTTTTAGACAAAGAAACTATAATACATTCGTATATTTTATTGTCCGCTGTTTGTTAGCGAGTAGCCGAGCAAAGAATTTAAGACCGAGTTTTTACCAGAGTTACTAGACTTCAATGTTTTTTAGGCTTAATGTAATTGGGGGTCTATGTTCAAATCTCTCTGAAAGCACTTCTATTTCTCAATGAGCAAGAAATCTATTTATGACAACCACTAAAAATGCCTTGGTAGTATGATATTTTCCAATAGATTATCTCCCCTGACAATTTCCAATAGATTACACCCTTTATACTCTCCAGTAGATTACCTCCCTTGATACTCTCTAGAAGATTACCTCCCCTCATAATTTTAAAATGAATTACCTGCCCTTAAACTCTCCATATTAATTACCTTCATTGCTACCCTTCAAATAGATTACCTGCCTTGATGATCTCCAAATAAATTATATATTTGATATCGTGCTGTGTACAACTGTGCCAATACCACTGATGTAAGTCCATTTCTGTGTAATACACACTCGTTGTTTATTATGACATAACACATAGGTTCATACAGTGTTATATGTAAGACATCCAGTTTAACAAAAGGTTAATAATAAATTGTTTAAAGTGTATAAAGCCATATCTAAAATCAGTTGTAGCTTAACCAAACTACAGACTATTTCCATCTTTAGTCGAAGATCATATTTACATTTTTACACAAATGTTTTCTAACATAACAAATTCTACATCACAGTTTAATATATTTATTTCTGATTAATATTGTGATAAAAATAAAACAAGTGTCATATCATGTTACAATACTCATATTTAGATAAACAGTACCCACCATAAGTTTGGAGACAAAATAAATTAACTACAATTCTTGAATGCTGATAATTACTTTTGTAGAATTATTATTATTTTTGGGATATTGAGTATTGTTTGTGATAAAATGAAAACAAATTTCATAGATGTTACATATATAAGATTTGGCATCTGACATCCTAAAGCCCTTACAATCATGGTTATTGAAATTATATTTTTGTAACTTAGCTTTTGTGATAATTTGTAGTCTCAGTTATAATTATGGTGATGACCAAAAAAAACGACCAAAATTTAGACGCATTTTAGTATAAAGAGTTGTCAAATTTGAGATAAAAGCTCTTCAGCAATTTATGTCTCCAAACATTAGTGGGTATTGTATATACAACATAATACTTAAACAATCACTGTAAAGGAATCAACCAGCCATCTGAAGTTATGTAAGAAAAAGTACATTCTTATACTGAGTACAAAATATTAGGTGAGTATCTTTCCTTACACTGATCAAACTGCAAAATAAAATATAAAGTACTACAAAATAATTGTTATAAATATTGTTTATAAGGTTGTGTATACATGTATCATGGAAGCATATAATAAAACCAATAAAACAAAAATAAAACATAATGAATCAAATTATAATGACTACAAAAAATGAAATATACATGTACTTACAAAAGTTCAAACCATTAATGGACGTAACTAGTTGTATGTACATAACTGATCAGTAACTTCTTCCTTTTAAGTCAATAATAATTTGTTGCATTTCTAAATAAACAACTTAATCATTATTGTCTGTTACTTGAAAAACATGCTAAAACATTTCTAAGTTCCTGGTATCTATGTATCTGACCAGTTTAATTATACATCATCACTTTATCAGGTATATATGTGTAATTATAGATGAGAACTTTTAGTAACATAAGTAAAGTTTACTATTGTCCTAAACAAACATATCATCTACTCACAAAATATACGTTTAAGTGTACACTACTGTTTTTTCACAAATGTTATCATACAATGTATACAAGTGTTACGTATATCTACTCTAACTCATACATTTTTACAACATTACTGTTATTCATGGTAACAAACAATCTATTCAGTTTCTGATGAAAACATACTGCTACTGGTTTGTATAATGCATCTTGTTGTTTGATAATAACACCCATCTTCTTTCCATCCTCATTATATTGTATCACATTGTGAGAATCACGCCCAGTAACAAACACGCAACCATTTCCATCAACGCATACACCAACTGCCCACTTCAAGTCACTATCATTGACATTTGATAGAGATGCATCATTTCTAACTAAACAGAGTCCTTTTTCCGCATCGGCAACAAATATTTTGTTTCCATTCTCATTAAAAGTAGCAAGTCTAGTTTTAGCAAATAGTCGTGTTCCAGAGTGGTCACAAGTGATAGTATTCATTAAAGTACCATCCATATTGTATACATACAGTGAAGAAAGAAAATTTGTCACATAGAGCTGGTTATCATTGAAAGCAATACCATAACACACATGTGGTAATTTAATCAGCCTTGTAGGAGACATTTTCTGATCAATAGTTACAAATATTATACCATGAGGATCTTGACATGCCACAGCAACTTGTTTATCACTGATACAACAAACACCACCAGGATTACCATCTAACTTACATGAATCTCCTACAATCATTGTATCTAAATTTATACGTTTTAGTTGTTTGTTCCAGAAGTCAGTAACAAGAAGCTTGTTATCATTGGTAAGACAACATCCACTAGAACTACATTTCTTAGAGTCACCAGCGACTTTTATATTAATATCTCTCTGTCCTTTGATACAGTACATATCTAACTTCTTCCTTCTAACATATACTTGACCAATACCATGTAAACCTTCTACATAATTCATCACAGACTGGTTAGGAGAGAATGACAATTGTGCATCTTGCTGACTTATTATATCCTGTTTGACCATTAATCTATCTGCTTCTTTTAGCTGTTTCTCGGCTTGTTTTCCACAAACAAATCTTTGTGCTCTGTTGCCATCTGATTTCTTCAATTTAACTTCTGACTGCTGTAATTCATCATTTACAGCATCAATGTTGTGTTTGTCTTGTAGAATATCATTTTCTAATTCTTGGAACTTTGCATCAATCTCTGATTTGGAATCCTTGGCAAATTTTCTTATAATTGATATCAATGCTTTCTCAAATATATCAACTTGATTTTCAGCTTCCAGTTTTGCCTTTTTCAATGCATCTAACTTTGTGTCATTAAAATTTCTTAGAGACGTCATGGAAACCATCTTATCTTTCAAATGTTTGTTTATACGTTTGACATCAACCAACTTAAATAATGAGTCAATCGTCTCAGGAACATAATGAATACTGCTACCTGGACATGACCTACAATAGATAAAAGTGTAAAAGTGTAACAGGAATGAATTATAATTGACATAAAACCTTAAAATCTATGTTTATTTTAGTGTATTTTCTAATTGTACATACCTCCTTCTATGGTAATAGAGTTGGAGTTTCCTTGTGTTTTCACAAGAAACATCAAGTTTTACTTAATGAATACAAATTGCTTCGTGTAGTAATTTTATATGAACAGTCGTGTAGCTGTTCAATGTTTCATTTTACTTATTGCCTGCAATATTTTACTTAGTTTTGTAACTTTTGTCATTTAATAGGTTAAAATCAGTCAGTAGATATTGTTTAATTGTAGTTTTGTAAACCTATTATTGTACATGGCTAAAAGCTTTAGTTGTTGTTGTGCATTTTATACTTGTCAGTGGCAATCTCCTCTTAGTCTGCGGTTAGATCTGACCAGGAAGATTTGCTAGTTGCACTGACTCTGTGTAGCCGAACACTATAAATACAGGGCGAATTGACTGAAACTTGGCCAGTGTCTATGGCCATATAGGTAAGCTTTACCTCGGCCAATTGCCCTTTCTTTTCATTATGATTTAAGCTGACTTTTATGGAAAAGATGTAAATATTTTGTATATAAAACTGTTGTTTAAATCATGTTTTGTTGAAAGAACTTTATAATATAATCAAAAGTATAATTTGAATTAAATTGGCTTTGTTTCTTCCGTGAATATAACTTAAGATCTACAGAGAACAACATATATTGAAATAAGAAGATTCGAACCTGGGATTATAGAGCCAATAGTAAGGCTCCTGTTACAAAAGTAATAAATTGTTTAAATTTTGGAAATTCCAGTTTTAAAGCTATAATAATAGTACACAATATAAGGCTATCAGAAGGAAAGGAAGAATACCATATAATAAGGAATAGAAATTAATCGTAGAATATCTATCATAAACTTTAATTCTTGAAACAAACAAAACGTCATCTTGTTATAAATCAACTAGGGCTATACCAAATGTATTCTTTGTTAAACGTCCCGTCAAACGTGAAAGACCTACATATCAATCAAGCAGAACTGAATGAGTCGAGCACAAATTAATTCCATATTTATAAAAGTTAGTTCATTTTAGCAATTATCAATTATTTTTTGTCTATTAAGTTATTATTTGTGCCATTCTGAACTTTTTTTTCTCCACAATAGTCATATAATTATGTTCTTTTACATATCGAGCTTTTATGACTACTGGTTATAGACAAGGGTTTAGGAAAGCTAGGTTAGGTGCGCTGGACGCCGTAAATAACCTAAATTGTGTTGACACGGCGTAAAACCCAGTAACATATATATTATATAAATTATATTTTATTCATTGGGTTCGTAAAACGAAGGCCCTCCTTGCTAGCTATGTTGGAAGCACACAAGTCTACTGATAGATAGTTCGTGTGTTTGAATTCCGATTTCCAGGCGGGTCACTATAGTGGAGTTTACTCATGAAATAATTTCTATGGCCTTTATCCATCTACCATCGATTCTAAATTGTGATGGGCAGATGTCAGTCATTGAAGCCAGTGACGGATGTATGAGCCTAACAACTGGTTAAAAGCTGAATTTAAAGATTTGGCCTTTCCGGAAACAGTGAATGTGTTGTCTGACCGTCGTGGTTTGACCTATAAAATGTGTTGATATGACGTTAAACCCAACCAAAAACAAGAACAAAGAAAACTTACTTGTGATTTGTTGCCATGCAAACAGAACATCCGACATCATCGTGATCTTCACAGTATAACTTTAAAACTTCTCCTTTATGTATGCTACAACGCTCCGTCGGAAATTCTGGTAGTCCTGGATTTTTCTTTCCTCCCTGGCTGACATCTAAAAGATTGTGGTTCCTCAAAGTAGGAAACAACTTATGTGAGTCAGTGCATGTCTGACAGCAGTAGCCACCACATTCCACGCAGTAGCGAACTGCTTCAACCGTTTTGTTATGATTTTCATCACACGTAGTGCATATAAAATCATAACTTTCCTCGGACATTTTCTCATGAAAACTTTGACTGTAAGCCATTTTGATTCCAGTATGAACGTATTTTTCGAAAATGTAGTTTCGTTTTCAACAAAAATCCCGGGACTTCCCCCTCCTAAAAATCTGGAAATTCCCTACCGCGCTAAAATACAGACGAATACTCCAAGTGTCGTTACCGTCGATATAGGGCGAATACTAAAACACTGACCGATTAACTGACGAGTTACATTACGAAGAAATTAAACGGTATTGTTTGCCGTTATGTGACTTTCTCTTGCTTTTTCGAAAGGTTATAATGATACTATAAATGTATGTTAGGAATTAGTAATTTATAAATAAAGAAAACCTGGTGATATTATAAAACGGTGATGCGATTTTAGGGCCGAATTTCTGTATGCAAACAAAATACTACAAGTCTATATATTAAGACATTAATCAGTAAAAACCTTTTTAAACATATAACTAGCTTTGGTTAAGAAAATCCTGACAGAATTAGGTCATATGCCGCCATTTTCGTATTGGTAATGGAGACCGCCATTTTTGCCTTCCAATACGTACTATCGGTGACGAATTTTACAAACCATACTTTATAATATACATTTGTATTAGAAATAATGATTCTATAAAAAATAATCATTAAAATTTGGGTACTAAATGCTAAAAAAAATTGAAATATTTTCGGAGGGAATTAATAATCATGGTAGTGAAATGTTTGCGTAAAACTTAATAAAATAAAAACAAAAGTACGAAATGAATTACACCACGAAATGTGAACATTATAAAACTAAAAATTCCAATGTTAGTTCATAGCTGATGAAATCACTCCATCCTTTTATGAATAATTTATAATTATTTATATTTTAACAGAACAGAACAGAGCAAACCTTTATTT